>JAWPHD010002670.1:0-246452 GCA_037043455.1 Cyrtodaria siliqua | reverse complement strand
TCCATGGGAGCCCAGGGGTTACAGGAACCAAAATTACTAAAGCAGCCCTTACGATAATGCTATAAGGAAGCTAATGGCCAAATTTGGTTGTGCTAGGGTAAGAATTGTAAGAAATATAGACTTGTAAACACAGCTTACACGCAAAATTTGATGTGAAATGGGGCACATTTTATGGGCTATCATAATGTGCGTTCCATGGGAGCCTATGGGTTACAGGAACCAAAATTGCTTATAAAGCCCTTAAGATAATGCTACAAGGAAGCCCATGAACAAATTTGGTTGTGGTAGGATAAGAAATGTAAGAGATATAGACTTGTAAACACAGCTTACACGCAAACCTTGATGTGTGACGCCGACGCCGACGCCAACGCCGACCCCGGGGTGATTACATAAGCTCTCCTATTCTTCGAATAGTCCAGCTAAAAAAACGAGGTACACCGCATATACATACATCAAAATTTAGCTCACGATCTCTACAATATTATGCAGACAAGACCGGAGGAGTGCTCCCTCTTATTAAAATACGCAAACAATAGAAACAATCACATTGTAATTCGACTTTAGTCGCTATTGGCATGGAACGGTAAATTTGACTGTAGTCAGGATTGGCAGCAAAAGTGTTAAACCTACAACATTTCACTTAAGAATTTTACATGCATACGAAAAATGAGAAAACAATTATAACACTAAGTTTTTTATCAGGCTCTTCAATAAACTGGAAAAAAACAGAGAATTGAGAGAAAAAACAAGTCAAATTCGCCAAATAACATATGCATCGCATAACAGTGCATTTTCAGATCTTATTATATCACAGAATTAGACAAATAAGATGTCGATGACATTCTCTGCCACCACACTATTTTTGATTTCATGGTAGAAATAGCTTTTAAATTACACAAATATTATTGTTTTTAAACAATATACCCTGCGATCATCCATTTTCTATTTGATGCCATGACGAGTAATAAACAATTAAATTCTATACTAACATCCGCCACAATTAAGCCACAATATGTTTATATATTTATATATAGATTCCTTTAAAAGTTTTCAAGTTACACTTCGTAAAAAAATATTTCTGTAAATTTACTATTTTTTAAATAGCATGGAAATATTAGCAATTTATATATCAAAAGGCACCATAAGACCACTACTGTAACATCGGTTGTTTAAGATACGTCAAACATTTTGAAAACGAAGTGAGATAGACTAACATCTCCACTTATTTCATTCTGCAAGGATTAAAACATGTTTACAACCATCTCTTGAACTAAGAAATTCCAGCTACATGTTGTACACTGAACAAAGCAGAACGATAACTGTATATTTCACATTGGTAATATATAACTGTATATTCCATTCCACATTGGTAATATATAACTGTATATTCCACATTGGTAATATATAACTGTATATTCCACATTGGTAATATATAACTGTATATTCCACATTGGTAATATATAACTGTATATTCCACATTGGTAATATATAACTGTATATTCCACATTGGTAATATATAACTGTATATTCCACATTGGTAATATATAACTGTATATTCCACATTGGTAATATATAACTGTATATTCCACATTGGTAATATATAACTGTATATTCCACATTGGTAATATATAACTGTATATTCCACATTGGTAATATATAACTGTATATTCCACATTGGTAATATATAACTGTATATTCCACATTGGTAATATATAACTGTATATTCCACATTGGTAATATATAACTGTATATTCCACATTGGTAATATATAACTGTATATTCCACATTGGTAATATATAACTGTATATTCCACATTGGTAATATATAACTGTATATTCCACATTGGTAATATATAACTGTATATTCCACATTGGTAATATATAACTGTATATTCCACATTGGTAATATATAACTGTATATTCCACATTGGTAATATATAACTGTATATTCCACATTGGTAATATATAACTGTATATTCCACATTGGTAATATATAACTGTATATTCCACATTGGTAATATATAACTGTATATTCCACATTGGTAATAAATGTTAAAGCTATCCACATGATAGTATACTCCCTTAAATGGGGTACATCAGTTGCTTCATGGGGTTCGAAAAGTATGCCATAAAATAGACAAAATTTAATATTTTTTTATCTAAAGAGTCAAAACTTAAGGAGTCTAAAAATAACTTTAAGAAATTAAGGAGTCTAATAATAACTCAAAGAAATTTATTAAACGACCAGGGTTAATTTTAGAACTTTTATCCTGATAACATTCAGAATTTATTGCAAATTCAAAATTAAGACCTGAACAATATATGGCATTTTTATCATTTACTGGAATATTTTTAAAAATAAGAAACCTGATGTACCCCACTTTAAGCCTCGTTCACACCTTAACCTTTACCCCTTAATTACCCCTTGATCTCCCCGAAAAGCCTCATGTATAACACAAATTTTGTATTTTCTACAAATATAGCAATTGCATAAATAAATAAAACACATTTAACAATACACAAACAAAAAACAACAATTTATTCATGTACAAATTTTAAAGCTTATAGAAGTCACAAATACTGGTACAGTTAAAACTGGTGTATACCTAGGGCCAGGACAAGAAGCTCAATTGCAGCTATGTGATTTCCAGGAATGTATAGAATGTCGACAGAAAATGGCAAAATATAAGTGGCATTATGGATTTGGTACATGTCTTTAAACATACATTTAACAAAATGTAATAAATATATGGCTAAAATACAATATTCCAATTTCATGTCCGAGACATTTTCTGCAATCTTTATGAACTTTCTAAACTACCCTCGTGCAGTCAGTAAATTTTTGGAACTTTCTAAACTACCCTCGTATAGACAAGATATTGGTTATTTATGAAATTAACATTAATTTAGACATGGGTGATCTCTGGAGCATGTGTGCGCCTTAAAGAAACTAACCCGCCAAATAACGGCAAAATTACAGGTCTTATACTAATGTACATGTGCCACTTAAAAGTATAGGTTTGTTCACGGCTTCTTATAATACCTGTGATTAAATATGCCAAAAATGAATTATGAGTTGGTAACTTTTAATCTTACGCTCATTTTGGTGTTTGGCCCGGCTGGTTAAAGCTGTTTATATTGTGTCCATAGAGTTTGGATTCCTAAAATATTTAAGTTATAATATATATATATCATCGTCAGTAGGTTTAGAAACAATGTACATCTGTTGTACAACTTGCCTTTTGATGGCTGGATAGGAACTGTAATGGTATTACTCCTCTGATACCATATTAAGTAGAGTTACTCATCCTGGCCCTTAAATACAACAACAACATACAGGCATATACATTTGGCACTAACATTTGCTTAAACTAACAAGTAAAATCAATAAATTTTATATGTAATTTTAATACTAACTCATGACATTTTAACCCTTAACACCCTACATATATATAATAGACTGTTCTTTCTTTGAATTAAGATCATTCGATTTATGTGACAATGGGTATTTTGGGGAAAATGACTGATCAACAGTAGCCCGACATGGTAAAACCTCAGCCTTTTACTCGCAGGCTGATCTGGGTTTACAATGGACGCAAAGGCTATTATAGGCTATTATAGTCATGCTTAGCGGGTTAAGGCTTAAAGTACTGATTCTTTGGTTTACCATACATACAGAGGCAGGTAGAGGAGGACAGCAACCTGCAGATATGCATTAATTCAAGGTTATAACAGACTCTTTGAACAGTCCCTTGAACATTTAACAAAGTTTTTTGGAGTATTTAAAACTTAGAAATTGTACAACCCAATCCAGGAACACAATAATAGTTTGCAAAAGATTTCAATTATTCCTCTCGATCCCTTATCATAAATTCTCATGTATGTGTGTATTACTAGTAACTACATTGGTTCCCTGGAAATGCTGCTCTTTACACAATGCCAGGTTTTACCCTGCTATAGCAAGGGGATTATTTGCATCATATAACAAACATGTTTATTTTGGTATACAGTAAATATGTTTCAGAGTGAAATAAGAAGCAAATTAACAAATTGGTAGTTATGTTATCTACTAAATTTACAAAAAGGGGTAATATCAGTTAAGCGTTTCAATGTGTTTCATCAGTCGACAGTCATTGACCATAAATATATAAATTTGATCACATTATGCTCCAATACCTTTACAATGTTAACAGTATTACAAATCTATGTAGTATATCACAGGCTGCCATTACGATAGTATAGAAGGATAGAGAGAAAAAGAGATAAGGTTATTGCATATGTATATATATATAGTAAAGAGACAGCCAGAATCATAATACCAACTTATGTTTTTCGATTTTTTTTTAAATAACTTTTTACTATTCCATGCGTAAATTTTGCTTAGCAGTCGTGTCAGATATACATTATGCTTCGTTTCTGCAACATTGGCTTACCTAAATATGCCATACCGGCTTGGAAATTCTTCATCAATTTCCTAGCCGATATGGCATATTTAGGTAAGCCAATGTTGCAAAAACATAGAATAATGGATATATGACACGATCGGAAAAACGAGTATGTATTATGATTCTGGCCATCCCTTTACTATATATATATATACTTATACCACAATAGCCTAAATACACACTATGCATCGTGTAATACCCGAGGATATACACAGCATATGTTAGTTATTGTGGTACAAATACAATAGAGCATGGGTTTTGCACGTGTACGGACGATAATGCACTCGCTAACACTCTTGCATTATCTCCCCGTACACGTGCAAAACTCATGCTCTATCCTATACATATACTGTAACCTTACCTCTACTTCTCTATATCTGTCTATACTATCGTAATGGCAGCCAGTGCAGTATATTGCTGTGTATAAATAATAAATAGGAAGCACCATTATTTCTACTCCACAATTACAACACTAGAAACACAAATTAATAACAAAAAAGCAGAACTTTCTATACAGAACATAAAAGGCTTTCCTTAACAAATAATTTGATTGTTTCCCAGAGTAACAGAAAATCAAGATTTTTTTTATACTGGCCTTATGCTCAAGCGCAGCTGACTTCATAACATGTCTAATAACAAACAAGACAAAGAAGCACATGTTACCAATTTGAATCTACCCTACTATAAAGAACATCAATTAACTCTCGACAATAATGCTTCCATTTGGCCTAGATGAAATAATTGTGTGGTTCCTGTTTTTTACATGCCAAACAAAAAGTAGGTAAATAGATTGAAAACTTTTCTTTTTTTTTAACTGTCTTTTATTTTACATCGAATTATCTGTATTTAGTCTGGATACCAAAAATATTTCTGGTAGCGCCGAAAATATGAGGGATGCAGCCGGGTTACCAGAACGCTGAACAATTATTTTATCTTGGCCTTAATGACGTAATACTTTTATAAGTGTAAACAGCTACCAAATGTCCATAAAATACAACACAGATCTACCTATCTACCTTAACTTCACATAATTGTAATTAACGTTATATTATGTACACCTGACGAAGAGAAAAACATGTAAATATTCAGTCCATAACTTTTAAGTACTTGGTCTGTGGCACAATCTAAACAATGACAATACATGGCAACTTTATGGCAAACAAAATATATCACATTATCTAGAAAAATAATACCATTGTAGTTTAAAACGATATGTTTACGACAATCAGTACAAACAAAACTATATAATCACCATAATTATGTACACATGTATTAATTTATATAAGACAGATTTGGTCCAGCCTAAAAATCATTCACAGCTTAGCTCGACAACATGACTATTTATTAGAAGTATTTAATTTTACAGCCTACATGGTTCAGTGGTAGAGCACCGAACTCCTGATCGAGAGGTCGTGGGTTCGATCCTCTCCGTGGCCACGTTATTTATCCTTAAGCAAGATAATTAATCCACGTTACTTAGTACTGGTTCTACCCACGAAGCCATCGAGAGTGGTTAATCTAAGTTGCAAGAACTTGTTTCGCTATCGATGTAAAATAAATATGTTTAAACTAAACTACAGCCTAGAAGCATTAAAGGCCCAGAACTTCATTAAAGGCCCAAGACTCCCAAATGAAGCATATTTCAACTACGGGTATTATTTTAATCTATGAATTAATAAACTCAAGTTTTTGGCTTAAACCTCGTTTATTCAATCAAGAATACACTCATCTCCTTATGTAAATGAAGGTATTTGATATGCATTATTTTTATTAATACATCCCATATGGATTAAATTAGGTTATTTATTAAACCTCTGATGTGAAATTTTGGCAATTCAGCAATTACTTGTTTTGATTTGAATTTGGCAGTATAGTGACTAGTTTATGTGAAATTTGGCAATAACTCACTTTAAAGTTTATGTGAAATCTGACAGTATAGTGACGTTAAAGTTAATGAAATTGTCCAGTATAGTCACTTTAAAGTTTATGTGAAATATGGCAGTACCCTTTAAAGTTTATGTGAAATATGGCAGTATAGCCACTTTAAAGTTGATGTGAAATTTGGCTTTTCAGTTACTTCAAATTATATGCAGACTTCAGAATGACAACACAAACATATCTACACATAGTCTACCTGAAGCCTGGTACCAAATTTGATTGCAAATCAAGCTTCGGTAAAACACACTAAAGATACACAAAATCAATTACGAAATTTAACAGGTCTGCTATACTACACGTATGACGACACTAAAACTGGCATAAAATCATTGGTCCTGAGCTAGCTCTATTGTCTGATATCAATAACTTTCCTTAAAGGATACACATAAAATGAGGTTGTATGCCCCGTTAGCACATGTACAGTCATACTGGGACAGTTAGCACATGTACAGTCATACTGGGACAGCGACCACAGAGGGAGATGAGATGAAGATTCTCCTCAGACATGACATAGCCACAGAGCACCATTAATGAGCCATCGCCACAGAGCACCATTAATGAGCCATCGCCACGGGGCTCCATTAATGAGCCATTGCCACGGGGCACCATTAATGAGCCATCGCCACGGGGCAACATTAATGAGCCATCGCTAAGGAGAACCATTAATGAGCCATCGCCAAGGAGCACCATTAATGAGCCATCGCCAAGGAGAACCATTAATGAGCCATCGCCATGGGGCACCATTAATGAGCCATCGCCACGGAGCACCATTAATGAGCCATTGCCACGGGGCACCATTAATGAGCCATCGCCACGGAGCACCCTTAATGTGCCATCGCCACGGAGCACCATTTAAATGAGCCATCGCCACGGAGCACCATCAATGAGCCATCGCCACAGAGCACCATTAATGAGCCATCACCACAGCGCACCATTAATGAGCCATCGCCACGGAGCAGCATTAATGAGCCATCGCCACGGGGCACCATTAATGAGCAATCGCCACGGAGCCCCAATAATGAGCCTCCCCACGGAGCACCATTAATGAGCCATCGCCACAGAGCACCATTAATGAGCCATCGCCACAGCGCACCATTAATGAGCCATCGCCACGGAGCAGCATTAATGAGCCATCGCCACAGGGCACCATTAATGAGCCATCGCCACGGAGCCCCATTAATGAGCCATCGCCACGGAGCCCCAATAATGAGCCTCCCCATGGAGCACCATTAATGAGCCATCGCAACGGAGCAGCATTAATGAGCCATCGCCACGGGGCACCATTAATGAGATATCGCCACGGAGCCCCAATAATGAGCCTCCCCATGGAGCACCATTTATGCGCCATCGCCATGGAGCACCATTAAGGACCTAACAATCAGCTCATACACCCGGATGAGATTTTAAAAATTAGATACAACCTTAAAAATTAGTACATGTTAGATGATCAGTATGGATTCTAACCTATGTTCAGGGGCGTACCTGGGCATACGCACTGACGCACGTGCGTACAGGCTTTTAAAGAAGCAAACAAATAAAAAAGGCGAAAAATGCGAAAAATGCAATAAAAACTGAAGGTAAAGTGGGGTTAGGCACATTTGTGAATCCAAAACTCGATGGTGCGTATACCTAAATTAGCCCAGGAACACCCCTGATGTGTCACGAGCATTAATTATAAAACTATGTTAATGTTGCAAAATAAATATTCATCTAGCGATTTTTTGTAATGCAGTAAAATACTGCATTAAAAATAATATCCCAGATGTTTTTACACTGTGCTTAAAGTCACGTCCCAGACGCATTGTGATCCAATCCACAGGAAAAACCACAAACTGTTATTGACAACTCGACAGTCAGCAGGTCTTGAAAAGTAGGTCACACATAGGGGAAAGTAGGTCACAAAATTGAAAAGTAAGTCACAAATAATGTGAAAAGTAGGTCAACAGGTAACTAAAATCTTGAAATGGGAGCGGGTAATGAACAAGCAAATAATATAATTAGAAAATTAAAATACTTTTTGATTTAGAAGAATTTAGCAGCTGAAAGACTAAGAAATAAAAGCAACCATATAAATAATTACATAAATAAGGTATAGACATAAACATCATATACCTCTATTTAACAGTCACCCCAGTTATTGCTTACAGGCATGTTGCTAACGGTAACTCCAACCTGTATTGGTGAGACAGGAAATTTTGATTTTTTTTGATTTTTTATCAGTTAATATATTATTCTATAATATCTTGTATTTTAAAGGAACACACACAATCTTAATTTCAAAACACATGACTTCGCGTTGGATTTTCTGCATTACATTTACACAGTATGCAAATTGTTATTACTGTATAATCCCTAATAAACCCCCAACGCCTAATAAACACACACCGCCCCACCATTTTTTCAGATTTTTTTTTTAAACTTTCCAAAAGATGCAAGTTAATCTGTTTCATTCATAATGGAACCCACATCAACATGCATTAACTGAATGATTGACATGCAGAATGATTTTGGTTTTCTTGGTAAAGAACATCATTAAGAAGTACGATTTAAAAGTTAATTTTGTATTTTTGGTCTCAAACACCCCCCTTTTTTCAAAAATGTTTGGCCCCTGGGAGCATTTATTAGGGATTATACGGTATATGTTCTTTGCTAGGAAAACAGAATTATTAATAGTCTTGCATAATTCTAAATAGAACCACAACCCTGTGCATGCCGTTAGTTGAGACAGAACACATGGCAAAACCAGGTCATGGTCCGATACAATACATAGTGTCAAACGAAGTTATGGTCCGATACAATACATAGTGTCAAACGAAGTTGTGATATACAAAACATTTCACAGTTAAATTCATGAAAGGATCAAATTTATTGCACGTCTAAATAGCACATAATTATAAGCAGTTTAATTACCCTTTTAACTTATGTTTAAACAACTTTAAATGGAGGACATAAAACTTCAGATCTTGTTCTCTATTGACATAGTAACATAGTATCGAGTACTACACCCCTCGAAATGTACAAAGAACCCATCATGATTTATTCATGTTATTCAAATCAGTATCGGTAAAAAAACTTTCGACAACAATTTTCTTTAAAACATCTTCAAGAAACGTACTGTAACCATGGACAACTAATTTACAACCATGCAACTTACTCAAGTAAAACTCTACAAATCAACATCGGTAAACAAAGTTTTGACAACCATTTTTTTGAAGCACCTCTAGGAAACTTAACTAACCACACTGCATTCATTTAATAGTTTAGATCAAAGAACCATACATTTCATACACACCTTGCTTTCATGAAATCAGAGGATAAATTACCCTCACCAGTATGTGCATCTATATTATATGTAAATATCCTGTGTTTTCTTGCTTTTAATCCTTTCAAAATTTACCTCTATAAAATCAAAATAAAATCAGGATGGAACAAAGACGTTCAATTCCTAATAATTAACTTGCAAAGAAATTCAAAATATTACTCTCATGACCTTTGTGGAGACCTACTTAAATATTAGCACCAATTAGAGAACGGTAAAACAATGGCACTGTAACAGCCTTGAAACATTTTTATGAGTGTGGTCTTTCTGGACTACCATTGTACCCATCATAATGTAGTATTAAAATTAGCTGCCACATGTCCCCTGGGACACCGTCGCGAGTGTTGGTAGAGTCCACTCTGAGCAGCAAACAACTTCCCGCATGTGGGGCACGTGTATGGCTTCTCCCCAGTGTGTATCCTTTTGTGCGTGATCAGGGGACCTTTCTGCGTAAAGGATTTCTCGCAAAATTCGCATCTATAGTTCTTAATGCCCAAATGTGCCTGCTTGTGTGTGAACATCGAGGTGGCCTTCAGAATTTTACCGCAAATGTTACATTTAACGTATCCATTACCAATACTGATACCGGCGGGTCTGATAAAACCGGGCGGCAAGGAGTCCAACTCCTTCCTTGGCCGCCCTCTCCTTCCTTTAACAGCGGGACTCGAGGTTAGACTCTGGGAATCATGTTGATTACTCATCTCTCCATTTCCAACTGGGATTACTGGGGTTTTACGAGGTCGACCTCGCCTTCTTGGCATCATTTCCGTCGCCGATGAGTAATCATTGTGCAGTCGTGTGTTAAAATGCAGGTTCATATTCTCGCGATTCTCCATTCCGAGCTTATGACTTTTATAAAATATCTCGTCTTTGTGGAACATTGCATCGCCTGAAATGCAAGAAGTGTTATTGTACTGTGTTATTGTACTCACAATAAATACCGTATTCCATGCAGATTTTTTATGTAGCTTCGAAAGCACAGAAGTCTACATGGAATGTCTTAAGAGACACGGTCAACATCATCATCATCATATTCAAATAATCACACATCATCATCATCTTCTTCCCAATCACCACCACCATCATCATCATATTCACATAATCACATTATCATAATCATCACCATAACTATCATCTTTTTATATTCACAATTATCATATATCACCATCACTACCCCTCTCATCATCACCATCATCACCATCACCATCATCATCATCCTCATCGCCATCACCACCCCCTCACCATCATCATCACCATCATCATCATCGGTCAACGGCCAACTCATGCTTGAAACGTTTAGTAGTAATTAACATGTACCTTACATGTATAAGGCTTGAGGACTACAGGGTAAACATGTCTTCAAAATTAAGCTTACTGCAAATGATAACATTTTTCGAGTGGCATGCAGGAGGTCGTGGGGGCGGCAGAAACGGTATTACGACATTCAGCATTTACAGAGTAGTGCTAGGACTTGTCGGCTCGGTGTCAGAATAATGTGACTGGGTGGGGTATCTATAACATGGTATTCCATTGTAGCAGCACTATAAAGTTGAGCATTGAGTTCACTGCTACAAGTAGACAGTCATGATATCACTGAACAATTGTTAGAAGTTAGTGACGGTTAACCTCATACATACACTATATATCCATGTATAAAATTCAACATCAACAGGATAAATAATGTCTTCCAAAATCGGCATACTTTCATTGATAAGATATTTGGCCATTGTTTTGTTTTTTCAAATATACCAATTGATGTCATGATGATATAATTGTTAGCCTCGTCTAGCACTTGAACTTCTGGTGACAATTTCTGGAATGCATTTCTTTATATTTCCTTTAATGTTCCATCTAATCTCCCTCTGAGGTTGATGTCCCAGTATGACCAAGTTTGTGTTAACAAGACATGTAAACATGTAAAATGTACTGATATCTGCCAACTTTCATAAAGATTTCTTCCAACAGATTTTTAGTTTAAGTTTTATTCCAATTTTGACAATGTCCGTCTCCATTGAAACAGATACTACTATGGAGAGATCTGTACCATGTTTTATGAATATAATATCTTAAATGGATTTGCAATGTTGCTAAGGCAATGCCAAAACTGATATTGGGAAGTGTGGTCCATCTCCATTGAAACATACTATGGAGAGATCTGTACCATGTTTTATGAATATAATATCTTAATTAAATGGATTTGCAATGTTGATAAGGCAATGCCAAAACTGATATTGGGAAGTGTGAAGGCACAACATAATCACTAGGTTGGAATGTGTATAGCAAATTTCATGAAGATTCTTTGAACTGTTTTGGAGTTCTGCTCCAGAAACATTGTTTTTACGAAACAAGTTTCCAGGAATATGCCAAATATTTAGGTATTAGACAGTTCTACCAGGGTTCGACACAAACTTTTATTAGAGGAAGCCCGCAGGACTTCCTGTCTTTGAAAACTGGTAGTCCTTAGGTACAGATAGATGGTCCTCCTCATGTACAGCTATACTTACCGAAACATTACAATAAAAAAAAGAACATACAGTGTTGTTCTATTCAATGTTTATATTATTTTTCAACTTTTGTCTTTTGTTATTTTGGTGGCTGGGGCACATTTTTGAGAATTTTCCACATTTTTAACCATTTACACAAAGCCAATCATGCAAACGATTGACGGTCCTATATGTTTAATCCTACTACATGAGATAAATATACATCATGTATATTTTTAATGTCCCTAATTTAAAATAGCATGCCAAACAGGCCAACAATCTTTAGGAAAGTGGTGGTCCTTCCGAAAATCAGGTGGCCTCGGGCCAGTGGACCTCCGTTAGTGTCGAACCCTGTCTACTTATGAAACAAGACCTTAAGACCAATGGCTTAATATTGGTGCAGGAAGTTTATGAAGAAATTAGCAAAGTACAAATTCTCCACATCTAAATATCTGGCAACAAAAATAATTTTGGGGAGGAAATTGTCCTAATAAAGTTATTTCCTCTGTTAAAGGGGTCAAAGTGGATACAATTTCAGTGAACAAAATACTGCTTCTACTTTGTAAGAGGGGGTGTTCCTCAGAACACTATAGTGTACACTGCTTAGACTTATCAATGACCTGGAACTTTGAACAACTGACCCTAAATCAATAGTGGTCATTCCCTCTGTACCAAAGACAATCAAGTTATAAAGTTTGAAGAAGGTGGGTGCAATCTTTCTGAAGTTACTGCCAAGAAAGGTAAGATCAACACTGTCGGCAGACATTGAGAGGCAGACATTGATATCCCTAGGTGTCTGCCATTCAGGTGACAAGGAAAGTTCAACGCTGTTGACAGACACTGAGATCCCTAGGTGTCTGTCATTCAGGTGACATAACAAAAAGTATTTGTTTGTCTTACCAAAGAACATTCTATCTCCAGCACTGAATTGTTTGCATTAAGTGACCATTAAACTTAATTGCGCTTTAAATTGGCCCGAACACACAAGAATAAAGGCTCACAGGCATGTAATATATATATAATTTTATCTCATTTTACATAAACACTCATGGTGAGAAAAAACAACCAACAGTTCCTTTTTAACAATCCAATGATTTATTTCAGATATTTATGTTGAATTTACTTTTATACATATATACATAAAGAATTATTTTTTAAAGCAAAATACAAATTAGGCTTCACCAAATTGATATCCTGATATGCAGAATTCATGGCTTGAAAATTAAGTAAAAATTAGGGAGACAGATATTATCCTTTATAATTTCGATTGTTTGCCTTCACACAATGAAGGTATCAAGTGTGGCCTTAAAGGACGCATGGCAATCTTGGCTTGTTTAAAACTAGCAGCATCCCGTTAAGTTTTACTACAAAACTTGCATATATGTAATTATTATTCTTAATTTTTAGAATAATTCAGAGCAAATTGTTTTAACATATTACTAACTGCTGATTATATGCTTTGCTTGTATGGTGTTTTACGTCATTTTCAACACATGCACGGTTATATATGACGGTCGATTTTTTTGTGGTGGAGGCAGACCACCCACTTTTCCTGGGTAGAACCAATACTGTACACTTCCTGCCATCCGTAAGAATCGACACTTCCTCACTTACACGTCGGATTCGAACCCGCAGCGGTGAGAGGCGAAGGTTTACAATGCAACGTCGTTAACCATTCGGCCACGGAGACGCTTGATAATTTATGCACCAATAATATATTTAAACATTAAGTAGAATAACGAAGAAAAATGAAACCACAAGATTTTAATGCTTGATCTGACATGGTTTATTAAAATACTCCATGCTGATTGGTTATTGGAGAGGCTTTAAAATGTGTATACAACGTCAAAGTATAAGATGTCATTTTAAACATCAGATTCAAATCAACAATTCAAAGGAATGCATTATTTTAAGCGAAGCTACATTCCAACTATACATTTAAAATGGTCGTAGCAGCATATTTTTCTCTGTCGTTGAGAGATCACAAGGGCATAAAATGTAAGTTGTGAGAATTTGTTTGTATTTTGTTGAATCTCTCAACACAACATGTATCATAATATAGAAAAATCCATGTCAGATAAGAAATAAAATATTTCCAGCGGGTTTATATTGTGTGAGATCAAAACCTGGTGTTTGGGACTTGAAACACATTGAAAATGCAGGCTTGCGGCCTTTGGTATCGATGAACTTTAAGTCCCGTCCACCAGGTATTGATCTGGAACAATATAAACCTGTTGGAAATATTTTATTTCTTAAATACAAACTTCAAGATTGCCATGTCTCCCTTTAATGTACATTATCCTATATATACAATAAAATAAACTGGTATTATACACAGGAATTAATTGAATTGGATTGGGTTTTAAGGCGCACCAACACATGAAAGGTTATATGGCGCCTAACAGGAATGAACATGCCAGGCTCATCTTCCATGTACATCGAGATAAAATATGGAGAATGGGCCTAGAACCTTCTCACCTGCAGAGTTGCTGCAAATTCTATTACACACACTCCATTTAAACTGGAGCCACGTTTATTGTTTTTCTGCCACTGCTCTAGTGATTTGACCCTGAGACAATTCATGATGAAGACCTTTAATGAGCATGAACAAAAAATGATAAAATGAACATGAATTTGGGTGGGTGGGGGGTTCTACCCCTCTGCCTACCACTCCAACATGATCTGCAGTGGCCCTATTCTTTGCCCCCGAACCAAACGGGACCCCTGGAACCACAGGAATTAAAATATTTAATATCAACAGAAACCAGTAGTGTTCAGGAGATAAGTTTCTTTCTGATTTATTCCCCCATATGAACGAACAATGAAGGACTTGTATTTTTTAATCTGTTAATAAATATATATACATTACATAGAGCAAGATTAGAGATAAAAAATCAATAGTCGCTAAAATGTTATTTAGTGTGCAGTAAATTTGGAACTTATATTGCCTCATAAATATATGAAGCATTTTATTCAAACAATGAACAAAGAAAATATTACATACATTCAAACAATGAACAAAGAATACATGTATACAATTGAAAGAAAACAATTATCATATAAAATGTGGTTTATATTATAAATTTAGTTATAAAACTAACCTTGTCATGTAAATTCAATATATATCAATACAGTACATTGGCAAACTGAAATAATAATGTTCAAGTTTCAGTGTATATATGTTCAAACTTATAAAAAATTATAATGTTAATATATAAACACTACGTTGGGTAATCATGTTAAAACTCGAGGCACCGGTTAGTTCTCTACATATCTTGCATATATTTTTTATATATTTTACAATCATTGTTAATAATGATTTGTATACAACAAATTGTTTTTGCATATTTCTTAAATTATTGTTGATTATATTTCAGCAATAATGTATTTAATCCATAACCCGCTAAACACGACTATAAAAGCCGTTGCGTCCATTGTAAACCCAGATCAGCCTGCGAGTTACAGTAAAGGCTGATCAGGGTTTACAAGGTCCAGCTGCTGATCAGTCATTTTTTTCCAAAACACCCATTTGTCACATAAATGGAGTTGTCTTAATTCAAAGGTTAAACCTTTAAACTGGGTTGTCTATTGTGTTGTCCATTGTGTTTGCATCTATCCTAACATAATTTTAACATCAATCTTGATATTTTTAAAACTCGAGGCATCCCGTTAACCAATAAAATATTTAAACATACGGTAGAATTTACAAAGAAAAAATGAAAACCCAAAATTTTATTGAATTATATATGCAAGCATTTACAGTCAAAATGGTACAGAATTACATAATGCCGAGTCAACGAGGGATTCTTCTCAGGCTTCAAGTGGTAGAGGGACTATAATCCTTAGAACTACACACATACACACTTTAATGATTGCCATATGTGTCACTTTTAAGAACCATTATGAGTAACCTATTTGATATTAAGAGTTAGTAAGTGCATAATTCCCACATTCCTACATGTATCCTATCGAAATAATCTAAACACGTGTTGATACAAATAGGAGTGTGTAGAGGAGCTGCCAAATATGTAACGTTACTTAAAGTTTCTGACACTATAGCTTCAATAAATACTTTATTAGGCCTAAAAAAACAAACATGTGTGTTTCTGGTTTCACCCTGTCAAAAAGTTAGGGTAGGTAGGTAGGAAAAAGTTGTTTTTTTAGATATTTTTTTTATATATATTGTTCGCATATATTATGCCATTTTTGTACTAAGGCAACTTTTTGATAACCTTTGCAATTCAGATTAGATGCTCAACAACTCTGGCTAATAAAATCATCATTTGAATAAAAACAAGAGGTCAATGACCTTGAAGCTCTACTGATTGATTTTGATTTCAGGAAGTAGTCGCTACAAACTGGTTTTTTGAAAATCTATTTTTAGCCGTGGTGGCCATCTTGAATTTCCGGCCGACCTGAAATATTGCTAGGATCAATTAGACATCAAGAGCAACATTCCTGTGAAGTTTTATGAAAATCCGTCAAGTAGTTTCAGAGGAGTAGTCGCTACAAGTTTTCATTATATAACTCTATGTAAACAAACATGGCCACTGGCAGCCATGTTTAACGTCGAATCAAAATAATGTTCGACTTGAATAACCATCATGTCATGCTGATCATTTTAGAAAAAGTCCCATATCAATATCACTTATAGTTTTCAAGAAGTAGTCGCTACAAAGTTGTATTTTGAAAATCTATTTTTAGCCATGGCGGCCATCTTGAATTTCTGGCCGACCTGAAATTTTGCTAGGATCAATTAGACATCAAGAGCAACATTCCTGTGAAGTTTTATGAAAATCCGTCAAGTAGTTTCAGAGGAGTAGTCGCTACAAGTTTTCATTATATAACTCTATGTAAACAAACATGGCCACTGGCAGCCATGTTTAACGTCGAATCAAAATAATGTTCGACTTGAATAACCATCATGTCATGCTGATCATTTTAGAAAAAGTCCCATATCAATATCACTTATAGTTTTCAAGAAGTAGTCGCTACAAACTTGTATTTTGAAAATCTATTTTTAGCCATGGCGGCCATCTTGAATTTCCGGCCAACCTGAAATTTTGCTAGGATCAATAAGACATCAAGAGCAACATTTCTGTGAAGTTTCATGAAAATCCGTCATGTAGTTTCAGAGGAGTAGTCGCTACAAGTTTTCATTATATAACTCTATGTAAACAAAGATGGCCACTGGCAGCCATGTTAAATGTCGAATCAAAATAATGTTCGACTCGGATAACCATCATGTCATGCTGATCATTTTAGAAAAAGTCCCATATCAATATCACTTATAGTTTTCAAGAAGTAGTCGCTACAAACTTATTTTTTAAAAATTTATTTTTAACTGTGGCAGCCATCTTGAATTTCTGGCCGATCTGAAATTTTGCTAGGATCAATTAGACATTAAGAGCAACATTCCTGTAAAGTTTCATGAAAATCCGCCAAGTAGTTTCAGAGGAGTAGTCGCTACAAGTTTTTACTATATAACTCTATGTAAACAAAGATGGCCGCTGGCAGCCACGTTTAACGTCGAATCAAAACGATTTTTGATAAGGACCAACATCATGTCATGCTGATCATTTTAGAAAAAGTCCCATATCAATATCACTTATAGTTTTCAAGAAGTAGTCGCTACAAACTTATTTTTTAAAAATTTATTTTTAGATGTGGTGGCCATCCTGAATTTCTGGCCAATCTGAAATTTTGCTAGGATCAATTAGACATTAAGAGCAACATTCCTGTAAAGTTTCATGAAAATCCGCCAAGTAGTTTCAGAGGAGTAGTCGCTACAAGTTTTCATTATATAACTCTATGTAAACAAAGATGGCCGCTGGCAGCCATGTTTAACATCAAATCAAAACGATTTTCGACAAGGACCAACATCATGTCATGCTGATCATTTTAGAAAAAGTCCCATATCAATATCACTTATAGTTTTCAAGAAGTAGTCGCTACGAACTTGAATTTAAAAAATCTATTTTTAGCTTTGGTGGCCATCTTGGATTTCACATCAACATGAATTTTTGCTAGGATCAACTAGACTTCATGGGCAACATTTCTGTTAAGTTTTATGAATATCCATCCAGTAGTTTCAGAGGAGTAGTCGCTACAAATAAAAGTTAACGGACGAACGGACAGACGGACGGACGGACGACAGACGCCGCACCACGGCATAAGCTCTGCTGATCTCTGATCAGTAGAGCTAAAAATATATATATATTTTTTTATTTTTTTATTTATTTTTTTCCGCTAAAAATATTTAGGGTCGGCGGTGATAAAGTAGGGTCGGTCGGGAAACCGGAAACACACGTTTTTTTATTAGGCCTTACTTAACTGATTCAGTTGTAAATACTAAAAGAGGATTTCACTGAACACTTGTGTCGCCTGTCGTGCGCTTATTTCAGTAAGTACAATCTTACTATAAATTTTGAAGACGGGGGTTGCTATCCAATTGGTTAGGTTGCAGGTTAAAGTTTTATGAAAAGGGGCATAACTCTGCTGAAATGAAAGTCAGTGTTATTGGGTATGGGTAACAATATTATGTGTGGTAAGATGAATAGGCGTGTGAAGTTTCATGAACATAGGTCAAATACTTCTTAAGATACGGCCAGTTATAAGCTTGGTTAGGTTGCAGGTTAAAAGTTTTATGAAAAGGGGCATAACTTTGCCAAAATAGAAGTCCGAGTTATTGGACTTGTGTAACAACATTCATAGGGTTAAGATGAAGACGTGTGAGAAGCTTCATGAACATAGGTGAAATACTTTTCAAGTTATGGACAAGGATATGTTGCAGGTTAAAGTGTGACGACAGGCGACACAAAAAAATAATTTAATTCATTTTATTATTTTATGTTTATAAAATAGTGAGGTTTTTAATTGATGTAATATTTAACATTAAGCCAATTCTTTTATTTTTGGCTTTGTTCCATTGATACTTATTGGCAACTGTCACTAACCTAGACCTATTAGGATTTATTAAGCCGAATTAACCTTGAACCTTATTGACCTTCTGTCCCTATCCATGACCCCTGTGGAGCTACTGTCCCATAACTTTGACATTATATCCCTACTGTATCTTACCTTTACCTTTATTGACCTTCTGTCCCTATCTATGATCCTTATGGTGCTACTGCCCCTAACCTTGACATTTATATCCCTACTGTATCTTACCTTGACCCTTATAAATTGTCCTTCGGCCCATTACAATGACCCTAACTGACCTTCTGTCCCTATCCATGACCCTTCTGTCCCTATCCATGACCCCTGTGGAGCTACTGTCCCATAACTTTGACATTATATCCCTACTGTATCTTACCTTTACCTTTATTGACCTTCTGTCCCTATCTATGATCCTTATGGTGCTACTGCCCCTAACCTTGACATTTATATCCCTACTGCATCTTACCTTGACCCTTATTGACCTTCTGCCCATTACATTGACCCTTACTGACCTTTTGTCCTTATACATGACCTCTGTAGACCTACTTCCGCTAACCCTGACACTTATTGATATCAGGTCCAGTTGCCCCTTAACATGACACTTTTTGAACTACTGTGCCTACTGTGAAATCATTATATTTCATGGGGGATTGAATCAAGCCGCGAAATCAAATCCCCACGATTATAAATGTCCAAGTGTTTGAATTAAGTAGTATGTGTACGAAAACTGCTTAAATGTTTGATCCCGATCGGTTTTGTATTGCAGTTTTATCAATGAGTTTAAAACTTACTGAACCTGGTTGTTTGTTGCAAATAAAACGTTTATCATCATGTATGTATGTATTGAATAATTATATAATTATTCATATATAATAAAAAAATAGAAAATTGCTTTTTTGTTACGAGTATGTATGCCGATGTGTTGACACACCTGTGTTTATGCAACACCTGTGTTTATGCAAGGGGACTAATAAATCCATTCACGAATGATATTTAAGTTTGTTATCGTTGTCATCATCTCTTTAGAGGTCGGCAATTTAAATTGAACACGTACATATTTTATATATTTAATCAACAAAAAATAAATACTAGTAAAAAACAAAACGCATGTAAACATAGCAACTTTTAAAATGCAATATAGTACGACTTCTGTGTTTACATATCAATTAGTACTATTATCGTCCAATCAAAACAACTTAACACCCCTTAATTGACTTATCGCCATTCATACATATTCATGAGCTAATTATAGCTGTAGCCAATAAAATCACAGAGATTTGACACACGTCGACGCAGGTGTCCACCATTTTTTCCCAAACAAACAATGGTGTCAGACAGGGTAAAAAAATAAAGCAAAACAACGGGAGATCACACAATATCACCCGCCGAGTAAGTGTGTTCGGTGTTAGGTGAAATGGGTTAATTGTTTATTAGGGCAGGTCTGATGTAATTTGCAAGACAGCTCTGCCAATATGTAACCTGGGGACGTGTTTGCACTTACAAATCTGGGTCAAACTGATCGATAATGCATTTCAACATACAGTGCTTGTTTAAAGATTTTTTTTCTCAAAAATCAGAAATGCACGAAATTACATCCCCTCGAAACTGTCTTTTTGGAAAGAATCGCGAAATTTAATCCCAACGAAATAAAATGATTTCACAGTATTACATCTTAACCTCTAATGACCGCACTATTCCCAATCTGGCATTATAGCGACCAATGGTGCCTAAAACACAGATGACTATAATTTATGACAAGGTAATTATGACCATGCCCTAATGGACTCTATCTTCAGTGGATTTCATATTCCTGTGACATCTACATATTAACTGTATTTCACCTATTTTTTTTTGGAAAAGGTGTTGAGTAGGGGGAGTAGTTCATTTAGATCTGACCTTGACCTTTGACTAATATATTCCAAAACAAAACAGCCAATATACCAAGTTTATCAACATCTATCAGAACTAAATTTACTGAGGCACAGGTAATTGCTCTGCAAAGATTTTTTAAACAGACAATTAATGCTTTGGTAAAACCAGTGTTTTCCCAATATCCCTATATACTGCTTAGTAAATTGAGCATTTTTATAGTCTGATGCAATAAGGAATTTAAAATTTTGAATCAATAAAAATATCAATTTAGTAAAATCATTTTTGCTACCATTTGTACTTGTATTAATTAAGAATAAGAATCTATTTCCATCAAAAATCTTCATGACTCAAATTACCGGTAATTATAATACTGATTTATACAATAAAAATTCCCGCTCTGCAAGTTTTCTAGAACAACCCTTTTCATAAACAATATTCAAACTGGACGGAACAAGTCTTCCGGACCAAACTATTTTCATAAGCAATTAAATAAGAGGCCCAAGTGGGCCTGTATCGCTCTACTGGCTACATGGAGTCGGTGGTGAGGAACAAGACATCGATATGCGCAACAAGGCTTGTTACTGATCATTCCTGCCAAGTTTCACTGAAATCCAGCCAGGGTTTCAGGAAAACTAGCCCGGATAAAGTTTGTGTACTAAAATGTTTAAAGGCCCATAACACCCGCCAAAAATCATTCAATTGTAACACGGCGATGATATGCACAGCTAGGCCTGATACATATCATCCCTAAAATGTTTCGCTGAAATACTGCGAAAGTCTTACAGCAATAACACGGTGATGAATAGGCTTGGTACTGATCATCCATGCAATTTCATTGAAATTCGGACAGTGGTTAAGGAGAACTTGTCCGGACAAAGTCTGTGAACTAAACCTTTGAAGGGCAATAACTCTGCCAAAATCATTTGACCGAAACAAGCGATGATATGCACAACTAGATTTGATACTAAACATCCCTG
The DNA here is from genome assembly GCA_037043455.1 of Cyrtodaria siliqua. NCBI lineage: Eukaryota > Metazoa > Mollusca > Bivalvia > Adapedonta > Hiatellidae > Cyrtodaria > Cyrtodaria siliqua. Next base: position 224,480 of record JAWPHD010002670.1, on the reverse strand, counting down.
CAAACTTTCGTTGAAATCCAAGGGCCATAACTCTGGTATTACTTATCCGATTTGGCTGGTTTTCATAATTTTCTAAGCTTTCATTGATATTAACAACCTGGTATAGATTGGCAAAGACCGGATGAAAAATGGAAGTCCTATCATCTTAACGAGGCAAAATACAGCATTTGTAACTAAATCAAGGGCCATAGCTCTGGTGTTACTAATCCTATCTCGCTGATTTTTGAACTTGTCCTAGCTTTCATTGATATTAACAATCTGTGCAAGTCTGGTAAAGATCAAGTAATAAATGAAGGTGCTAGAGTGGTCACAAGGCAGAAAATGGCATTTTTCAGCAAAACAAGGGCCATAATTCTGGTGATACAAATCTAATGACTGGTTTTCTGACTTATCCACGCTTTCAATCTGTGCAAGTTTGGTAAAGATCAAATAATAAATGAATAAATGAAGATGCTGGAGTGTTCACAAGGCAGAATATGGCATTTTTTCAGCAAATCAAGGGCCATAACTCCGGTGAAACTTATGTCCGGGCTTTCATTGATATAAAGATCCTGGTAAAGTTTGGTAAAAATCTGATTAACAATGAAGGCCCCATCATATTCACAAGGCAAAAGTTGACGGACGACGGAGACGACGGACAACTCGCCATCCCATAAGCTCTGGCCAGTGGAGCTAACAAAATCGTTTGATTTAGGGAACTTGTACATTTTATACGAACCTGAACGTATGTTATATACATAAATACAATGATTTGAGACATTTGAATCAACATCCAGAGATCCCTTCCAGTGTTTTACATGTCCAACATGTTTTTGAAGTGGGTACATCAGGCTTTTTGTGGGCATCTAGGGGTCTGACTTCAAAGTGAAAATATAATTAAATTTTCTGTTCTAAAGGGCCTAAACATAATGAACAAGCCTTTAACCCTTAACCTAGAGTGACGACTATAATAAGCACAACTATATTAATAAATAGCCTTTGCGTCCATTGTAAACCCAGATCAGCCTGCGAGTAACTCGCCATCTTGCCATCCCGTAGGAGTAACTCGCAGGCTGATCAATGTTTACAATGTCCAGTTGCTGATCAGTCATTTTTGCAAAACACCCCTTTGTCACATAAATGGAATGGTCATAATTCAAAGAAAGAACAGTCCAGTATATGTATGGGGTTAAGGGTTAAATTAAATGCCTCTTTTTTTACAAGGAAATTCATTTTGTACAGTAACAATTATCCCACCTCACAAGACACATTTTCCGTCCAATTCCATTCAAAATACACTACTCAAACTTTAGTAAGCACCAAACGTTTTCACAATTTCACCCGAAATACCGGGCGAAACATTACTTTGTAGGATGATATTTAAAAATACACACACAAAATGTTTTCTAATAAATTTTTGACATTCAAATAATGAATTTCACATAAATTTTTTGTAAAACAAAATTGATTTTTCAGTAAAACCAGCCACCGTAAAATGTCGAACTGAAATCTTGGTGCTTAACAAACTTTGAGTAGTATAAATTAGATGGTTACTCAGACCTGATCAACATCATGTTACTCAGACCTGATCAACACCATGTTACTCAGACCTGATCAACACCTTGTTACTCAGACCTGATCAACACCTTGTTACTCAGACCTGATCAACACCATGTTACTCAGACCTGATCATCACCTTGTTACTCAGACCTGATCAACACCTTGTTACTCAGACCTGATCAACACCTTGTTACTCAGACCTGATCAACACCTTGTTACTCAGACCTGATCAACACCTTGTTACTCAGACCTGATCAACACCATGTTACTCAGACCTGATCAACAACTTGCTACTCAGACCTGATCAACACCTTGCTACTCAGACCTGATCAACACCATGCTACTCAGACCTGATCAACACCTTGCTACTCAGACCTGATCAACACCATGTTACTCAGACCTGATCAACACCTTGTTACTCAGACCTGATCATCACCTTGTTACTCAGACCTGATCAACACCTTGTTACTCAGACCTGATCAACACCATGTTACTCAGACCTGATCAACACCTTGCTACTCAGACCTGATCAACACCATGCTACTCAGACCTGATCAACACCATGTTACTCAGACCTGATCAACACCTTGTTACCCAGACCTGATCAACACCATGTTACTCAGACCTGATCAACACCATGTTACTCAGACCTGATCAACACAATGTTACTCAGACCTGATCAACACCTTGCTACTCAGACCTGATCAACACCTTGCTACTCAGACCTGATCAACACCATGTTACTCAGACCTGATCAACACCTTGTTACTCAGACCTGATCAACACCTTGTTACTCAGACCTGATCAACACCATGTTACTCAGACCTGATCATCACCTTGTTACTCAGACCTGATCAACACCTTGTTACTCAGACCTGATCAACACCTTGTTACTCAGACCTGATCAACACCTTGTTACTCAGACCTGATCAACACCATGTTACTCAGACCTGATCAACACCATGTTACTCAGACCTGATCAACACCTTGCTACTCAGACCTGATCAACACCTTGCTACTCAGACCTGATCAACACCTTGCTACTCAGACCTGATCAACACCTTGCTACTCAGACCTGATCAACACCATGTTACTCAGACCTGATCAACACCTTGTTACTCAGACCTGATCAACGCCTTGTTACTCAGACCTGATCAACGCCTTGTTACTCAGACCTGATCAACGCCATGTTACTCAGACCTGATCAACGCCTCGTTACTCAGACCTGATCAACGCCTTGTTACTCAGACCTGATCAACGCCTTGTTACTCAGACCTGAACAACGCCTTGTTACTCAGACCTGATCAACACAATGTTACTCAGACCTGATCAACGCCATGTTACTCAGACCTGATCAACGCCATGTTACTCAGACCTGATCAACGCCTTGTTACTCAGACCTGGTCAACGCCATGTTACTCAGACCTGGTCAACGCCTTGTTACTCAGACCTGGTCAACGCCTTGTTACTCAGACCTGATCATCGCCTTGTTACTCAGACCTGATCAACGCCTTGTTACTCAGACCTGATCAACGCCAAGTTACTCAGACCTGATCAACGCCAAGTTACTCAGACCTGATCAACGCCATGTTACTCAGACCTGGTCAACGCCATGTTACTCAGACCTGGTCAACGCCATGTTACTCAGACCTGGTCAACGCCATGTTACTCAGACCTGATCAACGCCATGTTACTCAGACCTGGTCAACGCCTTGTTACTCAGACCTGATCAACGCCTTGTTACTCAGACCTGATCAACGCCTTGTTACTCAGACCTGGTCAACGCCATGTTACTCAGACCTGATCAACGCCATGTTACTCAGACCTGGTCAACGCCTTGTTACTCAGACCTGATCAACGCCTTGTTACTCAGACCTGATCAACACCTTGTTACTCAGACCTGATCAACACCTTGTTACTCAGACCTGATCAACACCATGTTATGACTGAAATGACATTTTTTATCATGAATTTGAACATAGTTTAAACAATTTAGATTCCTCTGAAAAATACCTGCTGTAGAACTATGACATACTAAATTACTTTCATTATAATACTGTATGCAATGTATTTCACATTGTTTATTACATTTCAACATTCCCCTGATTGGAGCTTTTCAAGTTCACCATAAGTCATCCAAAGTGGCAGCTCATAACCCATTTAAACAGTGCCATATCTGGCCATCTTTCAATGTCTTACAACACAGAACAATTGAGACACAGCCCAGTATTATGGAATGCACTCTGGTCACATTTAATTCCTAAGATGCCTAGTTTTCTTGATCTTGTTCAGTGCATTAGTTTACACTGGAATTCTGATTCATCATTATTACATTTCTTCCTGTTCCACACTGTATACATGTAAGTTATTATCTGCCATCAACTCCAGAAAACACCACCATATGATAGTCTCTCGCATTTCTTTCTTCACTGCAAACTTATTCAGCTGTGCATCAGCAGGCCAAGGGACTATAAACTTCAGGATAGTCACTTCAGGATAGTCACATATTCTCGGACGAAGACCTTTCAGATTGTTAGACGCGCCATCTACATACCTTTATTCACAGTTTATAGGTCAGTCGATGTATGTAAATCATTTATTTCTACAGTCCTTAAATTGCCTCAGCAAGCACAGAACTATAAACCTGACAAAATTAATGTTATTTTTTCGTAAAAGTAGTCATAGTGTCCGAGAAGCAAAATCACAGGTTTCTGGGGAAAAATACTGCTAAAACTGCTGTCAGGATGTCGTCTTGTATAATTATGTTCACTGAAAATGGCAGAGCTCCGCTATCTATTCTGACACTAAAAACATCAGTCCTATACATATTTTCACTGACCACTCCGTCTCCTTGCCAAATGTAATGTTCTTCAGAGAATTAATCACTTTCTTGAGCATGTCCTCATAGATGCAATATGTCCTTAGAGACGATATGTCCTAACACAAAATATGTCCATACATGCAATATGTCCATAGACGTAATATGTCCTTACATGCAAAATGTCCAAACATGCAACATGTCCTCACAAGCCGTACAATACCACGGCAAAATTCAATGATGCTTCTTGACATGATAAACCAGCCCACTTCTGGCGGAAAATGCCCGGTCACATCCGGGAATCTCACACTTAAATGGTCTCTCGCCGGAATGCAACCGCATGTGCGTTTCAAGAACTTGTTTTCCGGCAAATTTCCGGTTGCAAATGGTGCACTCGTATGGTTTAACACCGCAGTGCGCCCGTATGTGATAATCATAAAGCGCTTTGTTTTGTAACGACTTACAACAGTGTTTACACCAATAGTTATTTCCCCTCTTTGTGGGCGAGATCACGGAGGTCGGCGAGGTCAACGAGGTCATTTGAGGGGACATGTCAAGCAAAGAATTATTAACAATGTTACCTTCAGGGTACAGGGCTTGTTTCAGTTCAGACGGCGAGATTTCTGGAAGCTGCATCCTAAAGTCGTGATGCGAGTTATCAAGACCGGGAAAAGCGATTCCGCCGAGGGGTTCTGGATGGGCGGACGAGTCATCACCCTGTGCTTGCTCAGACGAATCTGAAACAAGACACAGAATGTTGAAATATTTTGGAAAAAAAATCGTTACCCTAGCAAAATAACTTTTTGAACAAATTATATTGTCACCATAGCAACACATGATTTATAATTCGAAATATTCTACATTATCTGCCCGTATATCGCTCCTTTTCTTTATACAATTTAGCAATAAATGGCTTAAAGTCGCAAGCAGTACATTTAAACAGGCAATTACCCAGAGCCGTCTTTATGCATAAAAATAGGGGGGGAAATATTTACGCCATTTTTTTGTTTTGTTCAAATAAACAGAAAAGGGTAAAAAAAAAATGAAAGAAGAAGTAATAACGTAACTAATTCTTTATTACAACATAAATAGCAAATTGTAAACTAGAATTTATATATAAAACAAATTGGAACACATATAGAATGTATTGACTTAATAGTGTAAAATGAAGTATACAGAACAGATCTACTAAGCACATTCACATATTAAATATAACCTGAAGATTAATGAGGTATGGCCAAAACAAAGGTCTGTTTCTGGTCTTTTTCCCCAAAAGATTAGGGTAGGTCGGTAGGATTGATTTTTTTTTTAGAATTAATCCTTACTAAATTCAAATCAAGAACATAAAAAGCATGTTTTCTTAAACATATTACATAATATGTGTATTCCACAACACTTACATTACAACAAGACGTCAATGACCTTGAAGCTCCACTGATAGGTTTTGATAGCTAGATCAGCATTCCTGTGAAGTTTCATGAAAATCTGTCAAGTAGTTTCAGAGTAGTTTAGAAAAAGTCCCATATCAGTATCACTTATAGTTTTAAAGAAGTAGTCGCTACAAACTTGTATTTTAAAAATCTATCTTTAGCTTTGGCGGCCATCTTGGATTTCACATCAATGTGAATATTTGCTAGGATCTGTGAATATTTGCTAGGATCAACTAGACATCATCGGCAACATTTCTGTTATGTTTGTTGAAAATCCTTCAAGTAGTTTCAGAGGAGTAGTTGCTACAAGTGTTTACTATATAACTCTATGTAAACAAAGATGGCCGCGGCAGCCATGTTTAATGACAAATCAAAATGATTTTTGACAAGTACCAACATCATGTCATGATGATCATTTTGAGAAAATGTCCCATATCGATATCACTTAAGTTTTTAAGAAGTGCTATAACCTTGTTTCCTTTTAAATCTATTTTTAGATGTGGCAGCCATCTTGAATTTTCGGCAGACCTGAAATTTTACTAGGATCAACTAGACATCAACTGCAACATTTCTGTGAAATTTCATGAAAATCTGTCAAGTAGTTTCAGAGGAGTAGTCGCTAAAGGTTTTTACTATATAAACCCTGTAAACAAAGATGACCGCTGGCAGCCATGTTTAACGTTGAATCAAAATGATTTTCAGGATCAACATCATGTCATGCTGATTATCTTAGAAAAAGTCCCATATAAATATCATTTATAGTTTTCAAGATGTAGTCGCAACAAATTGCTTTTTAAAAATCTATTTTTAGCCGTGGTGGCCATCTTGAATTTCTGGCCAACCTGAAATTCTGCTAGGATCAACTAGACATCAAGAGCAACATTCCTGTGAAGCTTCATGAAAATCTGTTTAGTAGTTTCAGAGGAGTAGTCGTCGCTATAAGTTTTACTATATAACTCTATGTAAACAAAGCATATTTAATGTCGAATCAAAATGATTTTCAACAAGGGCCAACATTATGTCATGCTGATCATTTTAGAAAAAGTCCCATATCAATATCACTTATAGCTTTCAGGAAGCATTCGCTACAAAAAAAAAATTAGATCTATTTTTAGCCGTGGTGGCCATCTTGAATATCCGCCCAGCCAGAAATTTTGCTAGAAACAACTAGACATCAAGAGCAACATTCCTGTGAAGTTTCATGAAAATCCGTCAAGTATTTTCAGAGTTGTAGTCTCTACAAGTTTTTATTATACAACTCTTATGTAAATAAACATGGCCGCCAGATAAAGTAAATTATGTCCTGCTGATCATTTTAGAGAAAGTCCCATATCAATATCACTTATAGTTTTCAAGAAGTAGTCGCTACAAACTTGATTTTTAAAACTCTATTTTTATCTGTCGTGGCCATCTTGAATTTCCGGCCAACCTGAACTTTTAACTCCTTTTACTATATAACTCAGAGTCTATGTAAACAAAGATGACCGCTGGCAGCCATGTTTAACGTTGAATCAAGATGATTTTCGACAATGACTAACATAATGTCACGCTGATCATTTTAGAAAAAGTCCCATACTGATATCATTTAAAGTTTTCAAGAAGCTGTCACTACAAATTTTATTATACAACTCTTATGTAAATAAACATGGCCGCCAGATAAAGATGGAGCCTGGCAGCCATGTTTAGTGTCAAATCAAAATAATTTTCGACAAGGATCTATATCATGTCATGCTGATCATTTTAGAAAAAGTCCCATATCAATATCACTTATAGTTTAAAAGAAGTAGTCGCCTCAAGCTTCTTTGTTTTTTAATCTAAATTTAGCCATGGCAGCCATCTTGAATTTCTGACATCAACTGCAACATTCCTGTGAAGTTTCATGAAAATCCATCAAGTTGTTTCAGAGGAGTAGTCGCTATAAGTTGTTACTATATAACTCTATGTAAACAAAGATTGCCACTGGCAGCCATGTATAACATTGAATCAAAATGATTTTCGACAAGGACCAACATCATGTCATGCTGATCATTTTAGAAATGGTCCCATATCAATATCACTTATAGCTTTCAAGAAGTAGTCGCTACAAACTTGTATTTTAAAAATCTATTTTTAGCTTGGGCGGCCATCTTGGAATTCACATCAATGTGAATATTTGCTAGGATCAACTCGACATCATGGGCAACATTCCTGTAAAGTTTCATGAAAATCCATCCAGTAGTTTCAGAGGAAAAGTCGCTACAAAAAAAGGATTACGGACAAAGGACACCGCACCACGGCACAAGCTCTGTTGATTTAGTAGAGCTAAAAATCTAAAAAAAAATGTTTTGTTTTTTTGTGCTCTAAAAAGTTAGGGTCGAGGCCTTAAAATCGGGTCGGTCAGAAGACCAGAAACAAACCTATATTTATTTATTATATTGTCTTTTTTTTTGGCTTAAAACATATTTAAAATAATTCACACATTTCAAATATATGGAATGGTGTATTACTTAAATATGTTTTCATTCTCATCTGATACTTGTATGATTCTTACACAAAAGGAGCTACATATAATTCTCATATAAAATGATGAGTTTCATATAAATTTCATATGAGAATAAATTCATCAGTTTCGAATTTAAAACACGTAAATTTTCATATAATTTTTATTTCTTTATGAAAAAAATATGTGTCAACTTTTATGATTCTCATATATATAATACATATATAATTATATATTATATAAATGTAATATGTATTCAAGAATCATGTACTGCTCCTTTAACATAATTGAACTGAATTGAATTGAATGTTGTTTAATGGCTCATCAACACAGTATAGATTATTTAGGGCCGCACCAGAGAGAAGGACACATAACAATCAAGGAACCGTGCCCTACTCTTATTATCAAATAGATTCCTATGGTTCTTCAACGTGATCGGAGGATAGACCGATACATGGGACCGCCCGCTTTACGTCTCCATCCGACGGACGAGGCTAAGGGAAAGTCTTTAACATAAGAATCATAAGGATCATATGATATTTATGTGAGGCAAAATTTCTAGTAAAAGATTTTATGAAGTTTTAACAGAATATTAACCTTAAAAGTTTTAACAAGTGACATGGTATGACCTTTATATAGGACATCTCACTTCAATAAAACAGGTGGTATACTATAATGGTATGACCTTTATACAGGACATCTCACTTCAACAAAGCAGGCGGTGTACTATAATCGTATGACCTTTATACAGGACATCTCACTTCAATAAAGCAGGCGGTGTACTATAATGGTATGACCTTTATACAGGACATCTCACTTCAATAAAGCAGGCGGTGTACTATAATGGTATGACCTTTATACAGGACATCTCACTTCAATAAAGCAGGCGGTGTACTATAATGGTATGACCTTTATACAGGACATCTCACTTCAATAAAACAGGTGGTGTACTACAATGGTATGACCTTTATACAGGACACCTCTCACTTCAATAAAACAGGTGGTGTACTATAATGGTATGACCTTTATACAGGACATCTCACTTCAACAAAGCAGGCGGTATAATATAATGGTATGACCTTTATACAGGACACCTCTCAATTCATTAAAGCAAATTATACCCGAAGCAGAGGCACAAATCGAACAGAAAGTGTACCTTTCACAGAACACAGTCAACCAAAACAGGATTTTAAACAACAATTATATTAAACAAGTGAAGTACCAACAGTGGTGCGCAAGCCGGATTGCGAATTCAACATTTTACCTGAAAAAAAAGTAAGCAGGGGGATCATATAACATTGTGTAATGATGCAGGGGGATCATATAACATTGTGTAATGATGCAGGGGGATCATATAACATTGTGTAATGATGCAGGGGGATCATATAACATTGTGTAATGATGCAGGGGGATCATATAACATTGTGTAATGATGCAGGGGGATCATATAACATTGTGTAATGATGCAGGGGGATCATATAACATTGTGTAATGTTGGGGATCATATAACATTGTGTAATGATGCAGGGGGATCATGTAACATTGTGTAATGACAATAAACAGTTGTGTGTCAAGTTACAAAGCTTTCTGACAATTCTTTTTTGGGAAATGAGGAAAAACAAAAACCTTACTCAAAAAGTCCAAACAGACAGACAGACGGCAATCACCAAATATAAGCCTGGTTTTGCTATGCAATCCAGCAAATCAGATATTTGAAAGTAAAGAGTCAGGCACGAACATACAAGGGTTGGCTACAGGAGGAAACTGCATAATCAAGCTTAGAACATTCTTAGCAGGCAGATCAGAAACATGCCATATATGGCATTTTTTATATATATGATTACTGAATGAATATCAACACGATCAATAACACCATTAACAAGAGGTCCAAGAGGGCCTGTGGACGCTCTACTGGCTAAAGATAAAGCTTATGTATCAAAGAGCCATAACTCTTGTCAAAATTCATTCAACCGGAACATGGCAATGATATACGCAACTAGGCTTGGAACTGATCATCTCTGCCAAGATTCGTTGAAATCTGGCCAGAGGTTCAGGAGAATTAGTTGAAACACGGCCAGGAGTTCAGAAGAGACTAGTCTGGAAAAAGTTTGCGTATTAAAACATTTAAAGGTCCATAACTCTGCCAAAAATCATTCAATCGGAATACGGCGACGATATGCACAACTAGACCTGGAACCGATCATCCCTAAAAAGTTTCGTTTAAATCCGGCAAGGGGTTCAGGAGAACATGTCACAAAGTTTGTGTATTAAAACCTTTAAAGCCATAACTCCGCCAAAATAATCAACTGGAACATGGTGACAATCCTAGTCTTCACAACATACAATGTTTGCTGCATTTCTGTTGCAATTAATTAGTTTTTCAATTGGTTGGATAGAACTTTCTTTAATTCCAATTACAATAACAGAAATCACAGCGTTCTGAATTGCTGTATTTTAAGCATCGAAAGCTTTTCCATAATCTACAATACAACTTTGAACTCACTTCTCATCTCAAAAGTAAGTTATTACTTCTTCTAAAGATACATGAATAACAATGAGAACCAAAGGCAAATTTCTACCATCGTGTTTCATTGTTCCACTCAACGCAGTTATAAGCATGTCACTTATAACCATACATTAACACCAACACCTCATTATCATAACACTGTGCTTACATTTGCTTAATTGTGTTTGTTTATTTTACATCATTTGACATTTCAGCACCGACCAAATATTTCCATAAAGTTTAACTCTACTTTCATAATTTTCATTTGTGATTGAACACCCCATTTTTCAAAAAATTCATTAAATTATCAAGCAGTCCAATGTTTCCAAGAATACATCAATTCCTGTCACCAAGGATGATGCATTCAAACCATATTTCTTCACTTCATATTGCACACCACCCATGCTATTTTAAGTTATGTTCCTTCACTCTATGGTATTGCAGACCACACACATGGTGGTACATACTACTTTAGGCCATGTTCCTTCACTCTATGATACTGCAGACCACTCATGGTGGTACATACTACTTTAGCCCATGTTACTTCACTCTATGATATTGCAGACCACACATGGTGGTACATACTACTTTAGGCCATGTTCCTTCACTCTTATGATATTGCAGACCACTCATGGTGGTATATAATATTTTAGGCCAAGATGGTTCACTCTATGCTATTGCAGACCACTCATGGTGGTACATGCTACTTTAAGCTATGTTCCTTCACTCTATGATACTGCAGACCACTCATGGTGGTACATACTACTTTAGCCCATGTTACTTCACTCTATGATATTGCAGACCACACATGGTGGTACATTCTACTTTAGGCCATGTTCCTTCACTCTATGATACTGCAGACCACTCATGGTGGTACATACTACTTTAGCCCATGTTACTTCACTCTATGATATTGCAGACCACACATGGTGGTACATACTACTTTAGGCCATGTTCCTTCACTCTTATGATATTGCAGACCACTCATGGTGGTATATAATATTTTAGGCCAAGATGGTTCACTCTATGCTATTGCAGACCACTCATGGTGGTACATACTACTTTAGGCCATGTTCCTTCACTCTATGATACTGCAGACCACTCATGGTGGTACATACTACTTTAGCCCATGTTACTTCACTCTATGATATTGCAGACCACACATGGTGGTACATACTACTTTAGGCCATGTTCCTTCACTCTTATGATATTGCAGACCACTCATGGTGGTATATAATATTTTAGGCCAAGATGGTTCACTCTATGCTATTGCAGACCACTCATGGTGGTACATGCTATTCTAAGCTATGTTCCTTCACTCTATGATACTGCAGACCACTCATGGTGGTACATGCTATTCTAAGCTATGTTCCTTCATTCTATGGTATTTCAGACCACTCATTGTGGTGAACCTCCTCTGGCAGAGTTTACAACCGTACGGTTTCTCTCCAGTGTGTATTCGCCTGTGATTCTCTAGTTGTTGCTTGGTCCTGAATTTCCGTCCGCATATGTCACATTCCCTGTAGTTAACGTTGTGTCGCTCGAACTGGTGTGTCATCAACTCACTTTTTGTAAAGAATTTCATATCGCATGGCATGCATCTATAATTCAAGGAAGACAACAGTGTTCTGTTTTGTTGTTGGCTGTCATATGGAGTTGTGTTCACCGATCCTAGTCTTTGCACTGAATGCTGGTTTTGATTTTGGTTTCCTATCTGATGGCAGAAGGATTGGTAGTTTTCTGCCACATTTTGATCGCAGTAAGCTTGATATTTGTCCACAGGTGGCACGTACAGATGGTGGCCAGCTCCTCTATCTGAAAGTACATGGTAGAGTTTGCAGTTGATGTGCGTCTTTTTTCTCCCTTTTTTTCTCTCTATCTCACATAATCATGATCCACTTTAAGGATGTCGATCCTCCGTTTTGAAACACCACTATCATGTCGTTTTTAATCCTGCAAAAGCTCCAAATGCATTTAGCTTTAAGTACATCTTCACTTGTTTTAGGAAAGGTTTCATATCTGCACTGCTATTTGGGTCTTCTTCAAAAACAGGAACTCTACAAGTTGAATGCTCCATTACAAACACATCTACATATCTATGGTTTATACATGCTGTATATGGAAACAACGTAATCTGACATTAAAATAACAAAAATCCAGTAAGAATGCAACAAGATGAAATCAAGTGCTTAGTAAATTGGAATTCATTGGAATATAAGTAAAGTAAGTATATTTTCCTTTCACAAATAAAAACTGGATGAAAAAAACTTTTTAATCAAATATATGGAAGGTCTCTGAATACAATACAGTCATGTGCTGTAATCAATCAAAGCATGAACCAAGTCATAGGAGAAAAGACTGAACAAATATCAACCAACAGTCAATCCATGTAACTTGGACTATTGACAGAGAAATAAACCAAAGTAAATAAGTATTACAGTGTTGGTAGGAAACTGTGCCTCGACTTGTTTCCGAATACTGGATGGAAGGATGCAATTGTCCCACTGCTGCATTTTATCAACAGATTTTAATAACCAACCAAATTCTGTGTAAAATAACCCCATATATTTTACATGTAGGTCCAACAAACAAAAAATATGACAACAAATGAATTATGTATACGCCGACAACACAATGGACAAGACTGGCATTTTGTTTGTTACAGATGGTCAGTAAAATTATCAAATGATAAATGATACAATTCAGTGGTCAGTAAAGTTCTTTGTTTATACAATTATATTATTACATCGCAAACCTGCGGTACATTATGATATTAAAATTTGTCATGGACCAAATTCTGAAAGATGACTTTCTAAAAATATAAGTTTTATCACGATGTCAGCCATGTCTTTTGCTTTTTAATTTAAACATTTATTTACGTTTCTAAATATGCACATTACAGACCCTGGATACATTGTACCTCAAGAGTTGTTTACACACTTGTTAGTTTAAATACCTTTATCTAGTTTTTATAAGTAGCCTTGACAAATCAATTACCGTATTGTTTATAATTAGCGCTCCCCCTCTAAATAGCGCCCACCCCCACTAACTTTAAAAAAAAAAAATCTTTACCTTGAGGTGTAAAAGTGGTTAATATCCAAGAAAAGTGGTTAAAATCCAAGAAACAGTATACACACACTTCTGAATTTAATTCCATATACACTTACGAAAAGCGTTCTAATAAACGCCCCCCTTTCAGAAAATGTCACGCCCCGGGGGCGCCAATTAGAAACAATACGGTAATAGTAGGAATGATCAATAATTTCATTTTTTTTTGTGAAACACTGTTCAACCTATTCAAGATGCTCGCAAAATCAGCAAAAAGTATGTTTTGATCACCTAGTCATTTCAGATTTTGATGGAAACATGGACAAAACTACAGGCATGAGAGTGTCGGCACCTCTGATATGTCAAAAAATACTTGCCAAATATTTATGGAAGATCACACAAATACACTGGTGATCCCTGGAAAATCATATTTGTTTTACCTGAATATTCTTCTTTCATTTTGATACAACATGACCTGAACGGATATCCGATTCAGATAAAATTCTGAATTAGTCAATCATAAATTGCTCATCAGTGATCAATACTAAATTGATCATCAATCGGATTGTTTCACGTGATGACGGATCCTAATTTTGGAAGTAATTCCCAACACATTAATTTACGCTCACTTAAAACTCACCTTCTAACAAAACTTTTCTTCTTCAGTCACGAAAATCAAAGCAAAATATCTCGATAAAAATATAGTTCTTAAAAACTTCAAACATTGTCAAAGTTGTCCAAACTTTCATTGTTTTCCAATTGTAAAATGTTTTTGTTTCCACTTATACATTTAGGTTTAATATATACATTTTCTTTTTATATGTTCTTTAGTTATTTGCCCTGTGTCTTTCTCAGGCAGGAATAGGTTCACTGCTAATCCTGGCAGCAGGGTAAAATCCCCACACTCTACCCGAATTCATGTTCCGTATGTCATTTTATCAGGTTCATTCAAGGTATTTACCAGAATTTCACATGGTACTTTAGTGGCAAAAATGATGATCATGGATGGCTCCACTGACAAATAGACTGTTTACAACAGAATTTGCAGTTTAAGTCTGCATTTCTGAAGGTAAGAAGGTTCTAGGCCCATTCTGCATATTTTTTATCTCATATAAATGGAGAGTTGGCCGGGAATGTTCATTCCTGTTGGTGACATATAAACGTTTTGTGTTGGTGCGACGTAAAACCCAATTCAACTCTCTAGTTAGTCAAGTTCACGTCAATGTACATGCCCATGCTATTACATAGGATATAAATAATAGCATCTTTGATCAAGAAAATTGCATTTCAAAGTTTGATTTCTTGTCCAAAACAGCTTGTGTTTCCGTTCCCACATCTTTTAAACACCATGGACATTTTCACACTAACATGGAAAAGATGTTTGAACTACCTACACATATTGCACGACTTCAGCATAACAATTAAGTTATTTGTTAAATACCTCTGTGACCTCCCAGAACCTTTCTTGAACAATACATTCCACTAAAGAAAACAATTCTTTGTATACAGGACATTCATTTCACAACAAACTCTTAAGAAAAGGAAGTATTCATTTGCACAGGACATTCATTTCACAACAAACCCTAGAAAGAAATATTCATCTGCACAGGACGTTCATTTCACAACGAACGGTACAAAGGAAGTATTCATTTGCACAGGACATCATTTCACAGCAAACAACAAACAACAAATGGTACAAAGGAAGTATTCATTTGCACAGACATTCACAAGAAACCGTAGAAAGAAAGTATTCATTTCAATAGAACATTTATTTCATAACAAGTATTCATTTGCTAAGGACTTTCACTTCACTACAAACTCACTTTAAGAAAAGGCAGTATTTATCCTTGCATTTAAGCCTAAGAAAATCCTTAAAATAATATGTTTGCTGTTTCCCAAACCACGATTTCATAAATTGGTAGGTCATGTAGGTAGGTGCTTTTTTCTTTCTGTTTTTACCAAGAGCAGCAAACACCATAAACAAGACTCCCAAGAGGACCTGGATCGCTCTACTGGCTATAATTATGGAGTCAATGGTAGACTGAAGGATTGTGTGTCAGATATGGCAATATCAAACTAGTATTCACAAGGCTGAAAACGCATTTTGTCATAATTCAAGGGCACATATCTCCGGTTTTCCTACTTCGATATAGCTGGTTTTTGAACTTGTCCGAGCTGTCGTTGATATTAGTTTGGTAAAGATCAAATAATAAGTGAAGGTCCTCGAGTGTTCACAAGGTATAAAATGGAATTTTTCATAAAAAACAAGGGCCATAACTCTGGGGTTACTGATCCGATTTGGCCGTTTTTTCAAACTTGTTCCAGCTTTCATTGATGTTAACAATCTGTGCAAGTATGGTAAAGATCAAATAATAAATGAAGGTGCTAGAGTGTTCACAAGGCTTTAATGTCATTTTTCAGCAAATCAAGGGCCATAACTCCAGTGAAACTAATCCGATCTGGCTGGTTTTTGAACTTGTCCGAGATTTCATTGATATAGAGACACTGGCTAAGTTTCGTAAAGATCCAATTAATAATGAAGGCCCTAGAGTGTTCACATGGCAAAAGTTAACGGACGGACAACGGACGGACGACGGACAACTCGTTATTCGATAAGCTCTGCTGCCCGAAGCCAGTAGCTTAAAACAAAAGAAAAATATACTGAACATACAGTACAGCTCACGCGAAACCCACACTTTACTCTTTCACACCGAGTGAGGAATTTACAAATCGCAAAATTACGCGGAGTTTCGATGATAAAACTATGCGGAGTCGGAAAAGCTTCTCGGCGTACTTACGCCACGAAAGTACGCCATGATACTCCGCGTAGACAAACTCAGAGTTCGCCGAGTCGAAACTGCACAGGTAACAGGTGCAACTTTTTCTAATTGCAGTCATTTTAATGCCTAATTATTCAATAACTTGAGAAAAAATCGAAGCAGAAGACTTTTGTTTTGGAAAAGCTAATGTGGGAAAATTTGAATGCCCGGATTATGTATACTACAGTTATATGGCGGTTCCTATTACCGCCTTTGCGGTGACTGAACATATTCAATTAGTAATTATTATACTGGAAATTATAATTATGTTTTTAATTATTCTTTCTTTGTAACAAATTTTACTATTCTGATGTTTATTATTACATCGATGGGATCTTGTCAGAAATAATCAGAAAAATTGGTAAAGAATTCCAGGTCATAAACCAGTTATAAGTGCCGCCTTGTTAAAAGATACATACATGGCCAAGGATTATAGGTATTTATGTTGGTAGGAAAACTGTGACTTTCGGCCAACAAAAACGAACAAAACTTGTGATTAAATGCATTAAAAGTTTGAAATGTATTCATTGTATTTATCAGTCAACTTTGCACATAAAAGATGCACTCGGCGTCTCATTGTTTGTACTTTTTCTGGAGATCGATTGCTTTTTCAAGTGCGATATCGGACAAGTTGAAAAGTTCAGAAAATTCAGATTTTTTCCCAATAATAAATCACCGCAGGTGTGCACTCATGGTTAATTGGATTCCACGCGGAGTAACTCGGAGTGTGAGTGCCTCGACAATCACTCAAGTACAAACACTGCTGACTCCGCGTAGATACACGCGAACTCGATACGACCAAACTCGGCGAATCAAGTATAGTGTGGGTTTCGCGCGAGCTGTACTGTAGCAACAAAAAAAATAATGTTAAAGAATTGCTATAAAAAGTTTTTTCATGGGTAGGTAGGGAAATAGTAAAACAACATTTTTTGATGGTCGGCCTCATACCGGTATTGTAAACAGCTAGGCCTCGTAATATGTGTTTAGAAATAGGATGTGAATCTCAGGGCCACCAGCATCATCTGCTTATGCCACATATGACATTTACTATTTTGATTACTACTTTTGCTTTAACATAAGTCTTAGTGAATAGGTACTCTGTAAAACACTGTTTCAGCTCTATCGACGTAAACACTTACAGTTCCTGAGTGTATATGTTTTGCCAGTAACCGCTTCTAAATCTTCAGAAATTATCTAAGTGAGTGTCGCCCTGGTAACACCTAGATTAAGTAATCCAGGGCTCATGCATTGTATCCTACTGAGGGTCAAATTTGGACTAATTTTTTAAATACTTACGGTAAAACAGAATTTCAAACCTGACCAGTCCTTTGGATGAGGCTTAAAACCGGATCAGCTAGACAAAAACGCCCCGTGCAATACAGCGAGGATAAATAAGCGCTTATAGGCACACAGAATTATGTTTTGGAAAATTATATTCAGTGCGAGGAAATTTTCACAACTTTAGAAATGTTGACTACTCCTTATTTCCAACCTTAGTGTCAACAATCACTTGTAGTCAACAGGATATGTATTAAAGGTATGATCAGTTCAACAGTGTTACAAACATTTCTGATTGCCCAATCTCTTTTGCAGGTCCAACCACCTACACTGACCCCATGTTTTTAGGCCGTCCTTAAAAATATATTTGTTTGCTGTTTCCTGACCCAGGATTTTATAAGTGAGTAGGTAGGTAGGTAGGTAGGTGATTTTTTTTTTTGCCAAAGACAGTAAAAAAAACGTAAGAAATTAAAGAAAAATATACTAAAATAAGTAAAAAAAAAATGTTAAAGAATTGCTATAAAAAGTTTTGGGTAGGGCCCTTTTCGGTGGGTAGGTAGGGAAACGGCAAACCAACAATTTTTTATGGTCGGCCTTATACATTGTTTGCATATATGTGCATATAGCAAATGTAAATGTTGTTTATATTTATAAAAGAGTCTAGCCTAACTCTTAATCTGTATAATTAGAAATTTTATCAAACGGAATGCAAGATTTTAAACTGAGGCCAAATAAAATAATATATCTGGTTCCGGTTACACGACAACCCTCGATTTTTTGTTCGTTTTTGCCGATCATAATAAATGTTCCCCCTTTTTTCGGTAAAATGTACAAAAGTATGTGGGTTGTTTATCTTACTCCGGTAAAGTTAATTCTGTTTCGGAGAGGCTATCAGCTCTGTTTGTATGATTATCAATACAATGTAGACAAGAACTCGGTCTGAGGGTGTCTCGCCCACCGCGGCAAACGGCATATATGAAATATTTTATTAAATTTGCGCTTAAAATGATGTCCGCCTAAGACAACACTTCAAATGACTAAGTATCAAACAAATAAAAGTGAGGTAATCATAAGAAGTTAAGTTACGGAGGTAAGTTTTGTCGTTCAGCGATGTCCATCAATGCCAACAATACATACATGTATGACCAAGTATCAGACATAACGTGAGGCAATCTGAGGTTAAGTTACCTAACCAAGGTTAATTTTGGGGAAAATAAAGCAAAATATGACCTTGACCTTGGTAATTTTTGCCATTCAGTGATGTCCACCAATGCCAACAATTCATATGACCAAGTATCAATCAAAGAAAATGACGCAATCACATACAGTTAACCGAGGTTAAGTTACCTAACTACGGTTAAGTTTTGGGAAATTAACGCGAAATATGACCTTGACCTTGGTAATTTTGGCATTACGTGATGTCCCTTGACTAGTGTTGGGAATCGGTTGAAAATTCATGATCGATCATCAGAATATTTAACCGACCGATGATCGATCATTAATCGATTAAACATGGCTGCTATAAAAGACAAGTGTACATACCGGTAAGCTATAAAAGACAAGTGTACATACAAGTGTACATACAAGTGTACATACCGGTAAGCCTTTTTCAGACTATAATGAGTCTTCTTCAAGTATGTTCTTCGTCCGTCGGATGGGGACGTAAACCGGGCGGTCCCGTGTATCGGTCTATCATCCGAGCACGTTAAAGAACCATAGGAATCTATTCGATAATAAGAGTAGGGCAGGTTCCCGGATTCCTATGTATCCTTCCCTTCTCTCTGGGGCGGCTCTAAATAACCTGTACTGTGTTGATGAGCCGTTAAACAACATTCAATTCAAGCATGTTCTGGTAATAAAGGAACTGAATGAAACTGAGCAACAAATATTTTAAAAAATAAGTTGTGATACACACTATTATAAATATGTGATTACTTGTTGTAGACGAGATAAAAATCATTTTGACATCAATACAGACATGATGGCTTCCTCGGTTTGAGAAATGTCATCAATTTGACTGCATTAAGCAAATCAGGTCCATTTATGAACACAAGCACAATGGAGGAAGTAAAAAGGTAACAAGCAAAGTTGTTTAACTGGTTCAAAAATCAGTTACCATAAACATAAATTCCATAAACATAAATAATAATACAATTGTTTTATCACCCTACCATCCCTAATTTTTTCTCTAGTGTAACAGGAACCACACATATTATTTTATTTGGCCTTATATAACTAACAACAACGGAATTTGTTTGATGAAAGTACCCAGCTCTTCCTCTACATCACTCATGAGGTCAGTAAGTCAAGTCTCTTTTTCTCTATTTAGACTATTTTGACCTTACAGCTACTGCTATTTAAATAAAGAGGCAGGTTACAGTCAAACCTGAATTCGGAGACCACTAATGGCAACAGCAAAACTGGTCTCTTAACACAGGTACATTTTAATCTAAAACAATACAAACGGAGACTGAAGTTATGGTCTCTTAATGCAGGTTATCTTGTAATAGTAATAGCCTCTTGTACAGGTTTGACTGTATTTTACCACCTCATGGCAATGCAAGTAACCACTAAAACCTGTAGAACTTACTAATACCCCACATGTGGCAGAACGTCATTAAACAAGTTGGTTGATGAAAATGCATTCAGAAGTAGGCATAAGAACTCGATCAATTCAAACATAACTTCATTATAAGCATGATTTATATAAGCAAGAGTTAGAATAAGTTTGAGCCAATCCAACATAAATTTTGTTTGCTGTATTGCCACCTGGCCTCCAACACGGCCCCCAACCAGAATGATTTCAGTCAGGCTTTTCATGGGGTCTAGAGCCAGTAGAGGCTTGCTTTACAATTGGCTAATACTAAGTAGCAGTTTTCAACGGTACACAAGTTTGGATATATGGTATTTTTTGTTTCCAACTTCAATTTCTCGAACTACCCGATTGCTCGAACATATTCCTATGGTCCCTGTGACTTCGAGTTATGAAGTTTGACTGTACAGTACAGCTCATGCGAACCCCACACTTTAGTCTTTCACGCAGAGTGAGGAATTTTCAACCACGCTATAAAACATGAGTTGCCGGAAAAAATCACTTTTTTTTTATTATTTCCAATCATCGCTGGTGTGCACTCATGGCTAATTGGATTCTGCGTGGAGTAACTCAGAGTGTTAAATCATGCCAAGTGACTCGACAATGGCATGCTTTTGCGAAGTGGATACTCGGAGTCCATACACGGACTCCGCATACATTCGCGCGGCATTCGATGCCACCAAACTCGGCGAACCGAGTAAAAGTGTGGGGTTCGCGTGAGCTGTACCGTACATGGTGCTAACATCATCATTCTATTCTTCGGATTGATATGACAAATCATCAACTGGAAGAACTGTTTTTAATTTTCCCAAAAAGCCCTTTAAATGAGAGGTGGGTTTACAGCAAATTCCATTTATTTTAAGATTTTAAGAATATTATTCATGGTATTAATACAGCATTAAGAGTATGTGGAGTGGACAACCATCAACATGAATTTTTACTGTATGTTGCTGGACTGCCTTGGATTTTCTATGATCAACAGTCAAACAGAAGCAATGAATGAGCGTGTTGGTATAATACTTTGATCTGAATCATAAAGTGCTGATACGTTCTCAGCTTCTACCCATGATGTTTGTTTGTCCATTTCACACAGACTTAACCTTAACTGACCTGATGGAAATCACACTGATCATTAGAGTCAATTTTAATTGAAGTATTTCTTCCTAAAACTGGAGTGGCCTCCCTTGCAAGAGCTATATCAACTTAAGAAAATTATGGAATTTGATAACGAAATATTTGGGATATCAAATAAAATAACTAAAGTTACCTTTTTTGATTAGGCTCCTCCGAATGACTTAATTTTACAGAATCACTATAAGATTTATCTGATATTGCAATGGTTAGACAGGATATCTTCAAAGCGAATCTGACAAATACATGCATTGCAAGTACACCACCACATCCACAAGCTGCATGCTTGTTCATTTTACAATATAATCAACAAAGGTCAAGTTCATATGGTAAAGGTACATGTAGCTTGGGCGTAAATATGTCAGTGGTAGTAGAGCGGAGACTGGGTCAGTGCAGGGCTTCTTTTCTGAAAAAGGGGAAGAGACCCAGGCCCTTCAATGGGGGGGGGGGGGGGGGGGGGGGGGGGGGGGGGCCCTCGTGACAGGCCTTTTCCCAGTTGCAAACTTGACTGTTTTTTCCCAACTATGGCAGAAAGTTTTCCCAATCAGAAAGCAGCAATCTCTCCGAATTGGAGAAAAAGCATTAAATCTGCCATTTGTTTTGGCCTGTTAAGTCAGTTCTGACTGAGAAATCAGTAATTATAGTAAATAATGGATGAAAAAGATAAATAAAGCACAGTATTGCTGTATTGACTTAATTGATGAAATCTTACATCTTTCCCAAAATGAGACAGTACAGCTCACGCGAAACCTACACTTAATTTCACGCCTAGTGAGGAATTTACAAATCGCGTAATTACGCGGAGTTTCGATGATAAAACTACTTGGAGTGGGAAAAGCTTCTCGGCGTACTTACTCCATGAAAGTATGCCATGATACTTCGCGTAGACAAACTCGGAGTTTGCCGTGTCTAAACTGCACAGGTAAAAGGTGCAACTTTTTCTAGTTGCAGTCATTTTAATGTGTAATTATTCAATAACTCCAGAAAAAATCCAAGCAGAAGACAATTTTACATGGTTTTGGAAAAGCGGATGTGGGAAAATTTGAATGCCCCGATTGTGTATACTGGGTCTCGACAGTTATATGGCAGTTCCTATTACCGGCTTCGCAGCGACTGCACATAAAATTCAATTCAGTAATTATTATACTGGAAATTAGAATTATATTTTTCGTTATTTGTAACAAATTTATACTTTTCTGCTTTATATAAATGTTTATTATTAATACATCGATGGGTTCTAGTCAGAATTCTTTTTTTTAAATATTCCGATTTATAAACCCGTTGTTAGTGCCGCCTTGTTAAATGTTACATACATGGCCAAGGATTATGGGTATTTATGTGCCGTATTTACGTCGGTTGAAGACTGTGACATTTGTACAACAGAAACGAACAAAACTTGTGATTAAATGCATTAAAAGTTTGAAATACGTATTTGTTTTGAAATTTATTCATTGTATTTATCAGTCATGTCAACTTTGCACAGAAAAGATGCACTCGGCGTCGCATTGTTTGTACTGGCGATTGCTTTTTCAAGCGCGCTGTCGGACAACTTGAAAAGTTGTTGGAAAATTCTGATTTTTTCCCAATAAGAAATCACCAACGGTGTGAACTCATGGTTAATTGGATTCTAGGCGGAGTAACTCGGAGTGCGAGTGACTCGACAATGGCGTACTTTTGCCACTCACTCACTCCGCGTAGATCCGTGCGGCACTCGATACGACCAAACTCAACGAATCGAGTCAAGTGTGGGTTTCGCGTGAGCTGTACTGTAAGCACGTGTTTTTTTCCCAAAATGGAATGGCCTCTTCCCAATTTTATCGAAAAAAAGTCCTGATGTGTCTTCATCTTTTGTCTTTAAGTCACGGTCAAGGGAGGCCTGGGGGGACTTCTTTTAACAAAACAAATGTTCAAGTTCTTTGTTTTTAAGGATTTTTAGACCACAGTTGAGGTGAGGATTGCTCAGGTGGTAAAAGCATATTTCAGCAGATGTTCATACTGTTGACGGTTATAGAAATAATTTATGAAGAATCAACAAAACTTTAAAAAAAAACAACATTAAAGAGAGCGCAAAATTTAGTATGAATTACTGAACAGCAGGAAGTTCCATCAGATCAGCTACAAAGAAGTACAAAGCAAACTGCCACTTACTGTAACCCGTCTGATCACCGCCAAGCCTGTCACTATCATTTGGCCCGGACCCGTACCCTTGACCCCATGCTTCAGACGACAGGGAGTTATCTCCCAGCTCGACTCCAGTCACCTCAATGTCAAGGTCATCCTGTGACTCTGGCTCCAATTTCACATTAGAAGCCAAACTGTCCTGGCCATCGGCCGAGTCTTGCATAGATGACTGACTTGTATCGCCGAATGACTCGTTCTGATTGGCCGTCTGTGTGTGACTTAAATGGACAGAGGCGGGAACATTGGAGGAGAAATCACCGACAGAACTTGCCGACACATTACCCAAGAAATTGTCTGCATTGTTTCTTCTACTGCCTTCAGTCTTCACACCATTATTAATGCTTTGATTATAGTTTGTAATATCGTCCATTCCGGGTCTTGCTATAGATGTGGGAGAGCTGATGGGAGAACTTGTGGGAGGCATGGAATAAGGCACAGGACGTATCCGCGGTCTTTTGGGTGGATGTTGTGACATCATAGTATGTGAATGATTTTCCTGAGTTTTCTTTCTGTGGTGGCCTGAAAAATGCAAAGATATTTGTAATAATTTTCTTAATTTACATGACACATCTGCTTGCTAATTTGCTAAAATATTTCTAATTCTAAATGTATTGCATTTTTAAGCGTTTGGGGCTGCAGCTATGTGACAATAATTGCTCAGGTTCACTACCTATCAACTGAATGATCATATTGACGGGGCAGGGGTGTAAAATTCCACTCGCCCGCTCACATTGGCGAATGCAAGCTGCCTGCGGACGAGTAACATTTGGCGTCTGGTCGCCCGACAGGGCGAGTAACTTTTTGCACTATAAAAATTAAGTTAAACTATCGTTCAAACATGATGTTGCAATATTTGCAATATTTCAAATCTGGATCATTTCTGACGCGTAATTTTGTTCCGTATTGTCGTTTGCAGGACCCAGATTAACAGGTGTTTGTTTGTTACCAGGTAACCCACGTGTCATGTAGACTATGATTCAATTCGAGTGTCGGCGAATCAGAACGGGTATGGCTGAACAACAAGCGTAGTTCCCAACCGCTATTAACTAGTTCTGGCGTCTATTATTGGTCCAATGGAGACAAAATACTGAAGAGAAGTTCAGCAGAATATTGTTGTTGTTGTTGTTGTAGAAGTTAATTCTCCGTGCTTATTTTTTTTGCCCACTCCCCGACGAATGTCTTTCTTTACCCAATTGCAAAATGCAAATACCCAATTAAAATAAAAACAATGGAGTGAAAATAATGTCCAAATCCTTATCTGGAACTATGAATTGAGGTGCCTAAATAAATGTCCATTACTGACACTTGCCACTGTTACAAGTGTCAATTTCCTTCAATTGCCACTTTGTTGGGTATGTTACGGACCTACAGGTGTCAATTACAGACACTTGCCACCTTTCAAGGTCATACATGTAATATAGGTGTCATACAGGTGTCCATTACTGACATCTTAAAATGCCATCTCACAAAGACATGATACCACTTCAAAATGCCATCTCACAAAGACATGATACCATGTAAATTACAGTCACGTGTAAATTACTGTCATGTATATTACTGTCACGTGCACAGAGGTGCTAAAAAGGGCAACAAGTCAGTTGTCAGATATCTATTATTATTTATATGACTATAGTCATTTAGGCCAAATAAAAAAGTACCTGTGTTTCCGGTGCAACATAACACCATTCTATATTTTCCGTAAATATGTAGGTAAGCCATATGATTTGCATGGAATGTCATATGATACATTCAGGGTTTTAACCTTTTTCTTTCAGGTAAACAATGCGAAGCTAATTAACTATATAACGTATTACCGTATTTGTCGGCCTATACCGCGCATGCGCATATACCGACTTTGTGCCTGAAATCCTTGGAAAAAAAAAATTGTTATGTATTGTAGCGTAAACCGCGCATAAAAAACATGTGTTTTCAATTCCAGGATAGCAGAGCGCCATTTTGAAGCATTGACCAAAGAGGACATGTAAAACGAATTTTGATTGGCTAAAACGAAGCTGCATGTTAGACTGTGTTTTTTTACTCAAGTGTAAATAAACTTGTACTGTTGAGTGTACTTTTGTTGTTTACTCAAGTTTCAATAAAATAAAAATCCCCACGCCCGTGTTCTACTTTTATTACGATCATATTAAATTTATTAATCTGGCATTGTATGACTGGTGTTGTTTCCAGGTTATTAACTCTTGCTTGTCAATTTGAAGGTGTTGACAATTTGAAGGTGTTGACAGTTTGAGAGGTTTCTCGAAATGATATGTATTGTCTTGTGGCATCACCTATTAAACGCATTTTCCTAACACATTGTGTCAGCACCTACTAAAACTTCTGAAGTAATCAAGGACAATTAAGGAATTAACACTTTTCTGCATACATGTATTGTTACATGTTTGTTTAATAATCACCATAGTCATCGTTGTTTGTGGTCAGATTAGCAAAAACCAAACACTTCACACGTTTTCCCAGTCAATTAAACCCTTTATGAATAATCAAGATTCTACGTTGTCAAAATTCAGAATCAACTTTAACAAATAAATATGTGCGGTAAATCAATACCGCGGTTACCCGGTAGTCGTTGTTAGGAAGAAAACATAATATTCTATTCTATTCTATTCAAGTTAAACCAGTCTACGTTTTACGGAAACCACAGCCTCGTTATCATTTTTCACTTTGCCGAATGATGTAAACAATGATATTTTTCAACATTTCAATGGTATTTTATCAACATTATTCAACATAACACACGATAAGGCTTGATTTTATTTTTTTATATGATACTAAGCATATAATATAAAACATGTTATTGAACGAATAGAAACAAGCCAACTTTTTTCGATTCAATCTCTCTGGTAAACGGCCGGTCTTGAGACTTTTTGAAACCCACAAAACTGCTCGATTTGGCTGGGAAAAAAACACGGTAAAACATTACTTGTTGCCTAAACCGCAGACCCCTTCCACAACCACAGACTCTAGGGTAAAAAAGTGCGCGGTATATGCCGAGGAATACGGTAGCAAAATGCATGTTAATAAGGCCGGGAAAAAATACCTGTGTTTCTGGTTACCCAACCGTACCTATTTTTTGGTGCTAACCCTACAGTTTTTTATCATAAAAAAATTTAAAAAAAATAAAAAAAAATAATAAAAAAAAGATTTCCGTGTTATTTGTTGAAAACAAACATGTTTTAAGTTTTCCTGAAAAATGTCCCAGAGTAATGCAGTTAAATACAATGTGTGAAGCTCTTTCTGGTCAACATTTGATACCTAACTGCTTTCATCAAATTTTTTCTCTGGCAAAATTCTGAGAATTATCTAGAAATCTGGGCTGGTTGGAATCACAGATGTATGTCATTCTCGAAACCGAAAACCGAAAACAACTTTATCAAACCGTTTTTCTGTGTCGAGTCAAAATGCTTCAAAAAACGTGATTTCCAATTAGGTATACATTCATATTTATTTTGTTCCATAGAGATCGCGTTTTTCGAAGCATTTTGACTTGTCTCAGAAAAACGGAGACCAGAGAGACATTCACACCTTGTTCTGAAACAATGAAGTGGCCAAATTATCATGTAGCACCTTAAATTTTACTTCGAATATCTCTATCAAATATTCATAGATTTTGATAAGAATACATGCAAAGATTCATATTAAAATAAATGGCAATATGGGATTATAATAGTTTTTCTAAATACGAAATTGTATAAAAATACCATTAATTTCCGCACTGCCACGTGGAACAGATATACATTTCTGACAGTATCCTATATATTTGTTATTTATAGGTATGTGGTTTTATATAAAAAAAATATCCAGAAGACTGACAGGGTTCTGGAAATATTTTGAAAATCCACTTGCCCAGGGCAAGTGGATTTTCAAAAGTCACTTGCCCTGCCCATAATGACACTTGCCCCACATATAAGAACACTTAATTGCCCTAAAAATTGGCGGTTTACGATTATTTGTGTTAAACGGGATGGACCGCCGCATAATTTGGACCATTATACTTAGTTGAAAAAGAAAGGGAGAATGTATTTAATTGTATTTATTCATATAAAAAAATCAAACTGAATTGAATTGAATTGGGGTTTTAAGGCGCACCAACACATGAAAAGGTTATATGGCACCTAAAAGGCATGAACATGCCAGGCTCATCTTCCATGTACATCGAGATAAAATATGGAAAATCGGCCTAGAACCTTCTCACCCTGAACTGCAGAGTTGCTGCAAATTCTATCGTAGGAACTCCATTTACGCTAGAGCTACGTTATTGTTTTTCTGCCACTGCTCTTTTGATGCGAGCGAGATAGCACCTGAAACAATGCAGGGATCATGATGAAGACCTTTAATGAACATGAACAAAAAATGATAAAATGAACATGAATTTGGGGGGATTCTACCACTCTGCCTACCCCTCCAAAGGGATCTGTAGTGGCCCAATTCTTTACCCCGTGACCAAACGGGGGTCCCCGGGAACCACACGGGGCTAAAAAATAATCGAACAGTTCTTCTTTGTGTCTATTACATATTTGTGTTACCTTCAATCATAAAATGATGAATGTGACAGTATACAAACTAATTTTATTCTCCCCTCCCACCCCACCAAGCACCACACACACACGACCCCATTATTTTTGATGACCATCCAAAAAAATTGCTTGGCAGCTAGTGTATGGAACTTTTAATGTAACAGTGTGTACAATTAACCAGTTGACAGAAAAAAAAAGAAGCTATTGTGTTCATTTAAATGAGTGACAAGCAAAGAAACGAGACAAAAACGTTATTAAAAATATTCACTTGGCCCCCAATATCTGTAACTATGGTAACCTTCCTACGCCTTTGTCTTTGAACTAAAGGGAATTAGATGAAAGCAAGAGGCATGAATAGGGTTTTCCCTAGGAATTGTTTAAGAATTAGTAGCTGTCCTTATTTATCAAAAGCGAAAGTTCAGAACTTGAGAAAAAGGTTCCGTGATTGTTTTGAAATCGCAAAAACCCATGACATGCGCATATCGCTTAGTTATGCAACTTATTTGTGTAGTATGCACTTCAATATACGTTTAATTACAGAGAATATCAATGAAATACACCAAATACCTCATAAAATCACATTGATAAACAAGTGCTTCGAGTAAAAGAAAATGTATTTTTGTTACGAAAAGATCTTCGGCTAGATTATCTAAACAAAAATATCACGTCACATGGGTCTGTCAATCATTATTTTGACACATTAAATTTGCAAATTAAGGAATTTCTGTATTTGATTGATGGAAGGTCCAAATGACTTTCAGGAATTATTTGAAAACGATTTCTGCTAGTAGCTATGTTTATGGTTGGGAGGTCACGGACATGATTGCCGCGATTTCATTGGACGATGGACACACCGTCTGACGGTCGTGTCAGGATAAATTGTGAAACGGTGTGAAATGCGCGTGTGGGTTAATTAGTTGTTTATTAAAATAATGCCACAAATTAAGCTGCCGGGGCGAGAATGTTGATTGTACCGAAAGTTGTTTGATCTTACTAACAGTCGATAGCGGCGAAAAACAGCGGCCAGTTTTATTCAGTTATCAAATTCTGATATGGCTAATTTGTCACTTGATTTGGTCTGGAATCGAAACGTCCAGTCGGGCAAGTGGCGGGCAACCAGATTTGCAAAGGTCACTTGCCCGCACCCAAAATCCACTTGCCCGGGGCGTCTGGCAACCGTATTTCCGGAACTCTGCTTAGAAGTGGTATAAATACTAAGCGTAATGTCAAAAATCAAATATTTGCAATATAAAAGATGATTTGTGTGCGTCAGCATGATGGACACTTAGGCTGTGTCATTCTTGAATTAAAACTTAATTAAGCCCCTAGCAAAGATGCTATATATATTAAAATAGAATCCGATTAGACTTGACATACATGAAAAAAAAAAAGTACCTATCGACCCTATTTTTTAGAGCATGCAATAGGAAACACACCTAATTTTTTTTTGCCTTACAAATAACAAATAACAGAAGTGAAATGTTCTGTGTAACTATTAAATAAACAATTCACATTGCAACAGTAAAAGTGTGACTATGAATATTCAATTTGGAAAACTTTCTGCCTATGTAAAACATAGGCTATAAATTAAAAAGAGGTCTGTGGTTCGATTCCTGGTTGTACTCGCCAATTTTCGAGATGGCATGTTTTAAAAATACTTTATAAAATATTTAGACTACGACTTGGAACCTACTTTTGAGACAGAATCCCAAGAACTGAGACTTGATTTCATCTCGTCCCTCCAGGAAGCCCTTGCCTGTGTTGGAGCCCAGATGCGACAGAGTGCCATCGTTGATGCTGGCGGTGAGGATGATGGATTCCTCGCCGGTATGGTCCGCCAACTGCTCTATCTATAAATAGATAACAAATCTGTCATTGTCACAAACATATTGATAAAGGTGCGAGTCCATGACCTTGTAAAAGGTCATGCCAGTTAAGGTGATTTGGGTTTTATGTCCCCATTAACACATCATATCAGGTCATAACAGGAACCTAAATTCAGCTACTTCGCAATTCAAAATTGGTCAATTTTTCAAAAATTTTGCCTATTTTTTCATAAAAATCCCCTCCTTAGTCTTACTTTTTCAATATTGTTTAGTTTTTTATACATTTTATAGGGAGTTTATCTCAAATATACCATATTATGCTGAATAATTGTACACTTGTTTTAAACAATGTACATGTATTTATGTATTAAGTAATAACTTTCTTAACATTAAGTAATCTTTTAATATTTTTTTCACAAATTAGACCGTTATCACTTTTTCCCCACAAAATGACCAGGCTTAAGGGCAGCGATTTTTCTGCATTTTTGGAAGTGGGGCCAGGGACCTTTTGAATTGGAAAAACTGCGCGTGAAATCTATAAAATGGGAAAAATAATAATCCTACTATACGACATATTAAGGCATTACATAGTAAGGCACTAAAATTGTTTGGAATATTTTTTTGGGGGGGAAATATGAAGATATTCGGCCCCAAATTGGGCCTAGAAAAATCCTGTAAGTACTAATTTAATACAGAATTTGATCACTGACCAAATTGTTCGACTTACCAGCAACTGTATCTGGGACTTCAGCACCGATTTCAGGATGGCCTTGTAACCTGGGATGTCCTTTAATATGTCTAAATCTGCCTGTGTTGACATCTTGAGATCACTTTGAGAGATGTTGTTAACATCAACTGCTTATTGCTTGTTTGCTAAAATTTGTGGGAGGGAACTGCAATCCCTCAAGGCATGTGTTTTTCTATCATCCTACGCTTTCTTTAGCAAGGTTTCTTGTATCTTAGTTTGTTTAAAGAAGATTTTTTTACCAAAAGTTTGCATGCGTTTTTAAAGTGTTTGTAAGTTTCAAAAATTCTTATTGTTTGGAAATAATAATACTGGGCTCTATGCAGGCATCTAAAAATAACTGTGTTCTTTGTGTGTATTTTTGGCTTTGTCGATAATCTTTGGTAGCGTCTTTTAATCACACAGGGCACTAGAATGGCATACTGTTCCAGAGAATTTGTTTCTGTACTTGAGTTTCACTGTGCCAAGGTTTTCTTTACTCGTCTTCCATTGAAGTCGACCTGAATAAGAACAAGTGATGATTTGTATTACAACTTTTGAGACCTCGGGTTTTTCAAATGAACACAGCACATTAAGAATGTATGTCTGCCACTGTAAATGGTATTATTTTTTGCTATTTCTCTAAACTTGTGTGAGTTGTGTCAAAACAGGAATTCATTTTAGTGTGGTGAGTGAATATAATATCTCAAGAGTTCAGGGCAAGAAAATTTGTTTCTGAGTTACTCGTCCAATATTTGAATGGCCAAATTGATAAATTGTTAAAGAATTTATCTAAATTTCTACTCGTCCTGCATCAATGAGCACTCGTCATAGCGATCGGACGAGTGGAATTTTCATGCCCTGGAGTTACAACAGTCCCCAAGCCATACTTCTGATTAAACCTAGCAATATGTAAGTGAAGGCATGCGCAGTAGATATCTTACAGCAGTCTTTAAAGTCACGCTCAATCAATAAAATTAAAATCTACTTTAAAGGGATCATGGTGATTAATTACAACCATATTGTGAGTAGTTCGTTAGAATGAAACTGTCCGAAACAATCACACTTTACATGTACACTGAAGTACCTATCCCGCCATCTTCCAACATATGTACATGATTTCTAAACCTACTGACGCAGAGGTATATATATATGTTAATTGTGCCTTCAGACGAGTGTGTTATGATGTAGAGATACAGTTTATCAACGTGTGTTGCAACTACCTTTCTTAAGGAGTGAATATATACGCTTGATTTCTGTGTATCTCGTAATAGCTAGGCGCCCTGCCGTAGTTCGTCCGAAGGTTGTCTGTCCTTGGTAGTTCACAAATATTTCTCCCCATATATAATTCTGCCTTGTGAACATGAATCTCTTACGAGATCCCAATTTCGAAAGTTGCCGTAGTGAGTTCAAATTCTCTCCCTTTATTATATATACCTGAATTCACAGTATCCCCAGATCCGGCCCTTTCATTGTCACTGTCTCAATATAGCTGTGTGTGGTTGAACGCTTAAATGTGGCCCACTCATATGAGCTATAATTGTATGTATGTATGCGTCTATATGTTAATTGTGCCTTCAGACGAGTGTGTTATGATGTAGAGATACAGTTTATCAACGTGTGTTGCAACTACCTTTCTTAAGGAGTGAATATATACGCTTGATTTCTGTGTATCTCGTAATAGCTAGGCGCCCTGCCGTAGTTCGTCCGAAGGTTGTCTGTCCTTGGTAGTTCACAAATATTTCTCCCCATATATAATTCTGCCTTGTGAACATGAATCTCTTACGAGATCCCAATTTCGAAAGTTGCCGTAGTGAGTTCAAATTCTCTCCCTTTATTATATATACCTGAATTCACAGTATCCCCAGATCCGGCCCTTTCATTGTCACTGTCTCAATATAGCTGTGTGTGGTTGAACGCTTAAATGTGGCCCACTCATATGAGCTATAATTGTATGTATGTATGCGTCTATATGTTAATTGTGCCTTCAGACGAGTGTGTTATGATGTAGAGATACAGTTTATCAACGTGTGTTGCAACTACCTTTCTTAAGGAGTGAATATATACGCTTGATTTCTGTGTATCTCGTAATAGCTAGGCGCCCTGCCGTAGTTCGTCCGAAGGTTGTCTGTCCTTGGTAGTTCACAAATATTTCTCCCCATATATATATATATATATATATATATATATAACTTAAGTATTTTGAAAATCCAAACTCTATTATAAGATACACTATACATGTAAAAGGCTTTAATAACCAGCATGTCAAACCCCCAAATATGAATTAAAAGTTACCAACCAATTCATTTTATGCATATTAGATTATTATAAGTATTTTAAGAACCAATGAACATTTAGCATACTCAAGGATTTGTCTGTTGACAAATCCTTGGCATACTTAAGTATTATTATATGACCTGAACACCTGGATCATGTGGATAGTTTAAATAAACAGTTTTGTAGTGTAATTTTGTTTTCTTCAATAAACGATCCATAAACATTTCCTCTTCAACATGGATTTGGATGCATCAGATTGGTAAATGGCGAAATAAAAGCCTACACCAACATAAATGACAGATAATTTACATCTTAGGGTACCGATGTGATGCTCTGGCCAGTGAGAATCAAAGAGTGGCCTGTCTTTGTATACATCAGTAAATAAAATCTGATCTATATATATAAACAAGTGATTTGAATTGGGTTTTACTGCGCACCAACACAATAAAGGTAATATGGTGCACCAGGAATGAACACGACATGCGCATCCATCACTTACATCACCTAAAACCTCTAGGAATGAACATGACATGCTCATCACCCAAAACCTCGAAGTCTAACCTGAAGCAATTTCTACAGCAGTAGACATTCCATTTACAATGGAGCCACGTTCATGATGAAGACCTTTAAAAGCATGACAAAATTAACATGTAAGACAGATATTACCCCTCCTCCGGGATTTACAGTAGTACTGCTCTACACTGGGTAATCACACAGGGCTTATATAAGATGTCAAAATCATGTTTTTGAGATATATATATATATATACAATGTAAACATAAAACAATATGCAATTGAAAAATAAGTGACGCGCATAATCTAAATTCTACCATTAATGAACGGGGCACATACTAATAAATAATCAATACACGGTTGTACAGACTGACCCTTTGTTCTCATTCAAATAATACACAAATTATCCGACCACAGCCGCCATTTTTCATTTGACACACTTTTATGAAAGCGTACACCGCTGTTTAAAGTTAAAGAAATACTATTCGATACATCTAAAACACTTCATCAAGACGTAAGTTAAAGTATTACCCATTCAGTTTGATCATAAGTAGGTCATTTGTTGCGGATTTTCTTTGTATTATTTATCAATCAGTAATTAATTAATAACCATCACCGGTTACCTTCTTTTTTATTGGCTTGAAGAGTAACAAGGGAGTTAATCAATTCCCGCCATGCAATGAGGCCCTGGAAGAGGGCAAGTTGCATTCGCATATTCCACGCGTCTCTTAATCTACAATCACGAGGGTATGCGAAGACTTATCGGCGTGGCTATTATTAGGCATCCCACGGCCGTTTTACTATTTATTAGGTATTCATTTATGTATATATCAAAGAATCTTGTATGGTTATGTTAATAATGTTTTGAAGTATGGATTGACCAGTGTTCCTCAAACATGTTCAGTTTATTGTTCTCAAGAGCTATTTTTTGATTAATTTCATACATAAATGTTAAGCTTTATTGTAAGTTATTAAATGATATTTGTTTTCCTAGAGATCTACGAGTCTTCTATATATATATCTCTTTATTTCCAATATTAAGATGTTTTTTTCAAAAGACTGAAAGTTTTGTTGACACCAAGTAATTTGTTGATTTCAAAGATTATATTTTGTGTTTTTTGACATTCCCAGAAAATATGTACAATGGTTTCAGTTTCTCTGTTACAGAAGGTGCACAGAGAATTGTTTTCATCTTTATTTTTGTCTGGTAAGAATTTGTTGAGCTAAGATTCTATGCAGTATTCTTGTTTGAACCCATTGTAGACGTGTGTCTTTTTTTTTTCAAATGGTAAACTGTAGACAATTTCCCATTCATATTCATTCATATTATAAATGTCATTCCATTTTTTTCTGACTAGTTGCTTTGCCTGAGTTATAATTTAAGATGTTGTACAAATGACTTGATCCTTTGCAATGTTGTGTAATGTTACTTATATATATTGGTGTAAAAGGGGCAATATGTTTTGTTGTTTTCACTTCCATGTTGACATTTTTATTATGATAATTTTTAATTGCAATACGCATACCTTGGTAATGCAGGAAATTTATTTTAATATTGAATTTTTCTTTAAAATCATAATTTGAATGCAACTTTCCATTATCTTTCACTATGTCATTAACATACCGTATTCGCTGCTAAACCAGGATGCCATAAAAACACTTTGCTTGCCTAATAAAAAGTTGTGGTCACAGTATAGAAATGCGACATTTTAAGAAAATCTTCAAATAAGTTTATGTAATAGATAGAGTATGGTTTCATTGAGTTGCTTAATGTAAACATCGTGATGTCTGTGATATTTCTTGAAAAAGAAAAAGTGTTCGAAAATTTGAAGAAGAGTAGTTAAAAAGTTTATCAAAAGAGATTATGACCCTATCATTTTGCAACGTACTGCATGCTTGGTGGTGGACCCTTTTACAGTTCGCCACTATGCTTTCCTCTTTAATTGTACAATGACCGGACAGGCTGTGGACCCTATGATGACGCCTACCTAAAGCTCATTGGGACGGTGGCGTTTGATGCTTGTCTATGATCTTCCCTGTGGTGCCCTTAATAGTTTATTCTCTTGTTGCTCTGGCTTCTGCCAAATCATTGAATACCTTCATTATGGCTTTCTTGGCTATTGTTTTTTTTTTGTATTATATTTACACGAGCATATTTGTGTTTTACTTGTATTGCCTATTGATGCTGCCTTGTTGGTTAGAGATTAGATCTTGGCGGGGATTCTTTATTTACACTGTCCCGTTTTAATGGGATGACAGTAGGGTAAGTGTGAGGTTTGGTGAACCCTAGAATCGGTTTAAACCCCCAGTGGCCTACTTTGCCACTGACCGTTCCAAGGCGGTAGCCCTATTGTCAACCATTTTGTGTTTGTGATGTCGTTTGCATTTTTTATTACTTTTGCCTTCTCGTTTGTCTGTTTGCGCGTTTGTTTTTGTGTTTTGTGGTTGACTGTCGTCCTTGAATGCTACTTCCCCTGTCCGATAGTTTTATCTTTATTACTATTTATTTAATATTGAATTAACTTTCCTTTTGAAAGACTATACATATATGCATACTCTATTTGTTTTATAGCTTGTCCAGTTCAGCTCCCTGTCATACTCTATCTTGTTATTCTAACTGTTATTCTAACTATTATAACTGGTATTCTAACTGTTATAACTGGTATTCTAACTGTTATTCAGACAGGTCTTATTTTCAATTAAACGATTTACACCTGTGCTATTACAAAGAGAATTTTCAGTGACCATGCTACAAGGTACATTTATTTATCATTTCTACATTTGATTTCAAAACATCTTTCCAAAAGTTATTTTTAATTGATGATGCTATTTTGTTCTGGATAATGTTCCCCAAATGAATACAGTTTAATTTTATCAAAATAGCAGTCACATATTTTTTGCCAAGTACCCTTATTATCCCTTATTATCATTCTTCTAATCCATGTTATTTTAAGTCCTGTTATAAAGGATTGAAGATTTACCATATTTAATCCTCCACCTGAGTACTGTTTGACAATAACTGAGAAGAGATTTGATTTAATAGTTGTTTTGTGGATAAGGAAAATAAACGAAATAAAATAGACAGATGCGTAAGTTCTATAATAAATAAGGATGTAATTAACCATTTATGACAGTTAGTTATCTTACTAAAGAATTGAATAAATATAAAGAAAGAAAAACTGATTAATAAATTTACGAATAAAATGAACGATTTTTTTTTTATAATTTATGATACTTTAGGCCCCTGATAAACTAAATTGATACATGAATTTCATGGAAGTTATACATTTAATATGTTTATTTAATATGATAGAACAGGCGATTGTTTTGGTTTTATTAAGATATGATTATGTAATTAATAATTAAGTTTAATGTACAAGTGAAATGAATATACTTGTAAATTTATTTAGAAATTAAACGTTCCAAGCAAGATTTAAGCATGCGATATCAATGCGTAATATATTCTTTGAGACGCCCCCTCAATTTACCGCGGACATTTTCGCTCGTTGCGGACATATTTGACACTCATGTGCGGTCCAATATGTCCGCGGACACATTGGTACGTTGCGGACATATTGGCACATACAGTTATTCACATTATGTATTTTTTACAAACAGAAATTTAATTAATAAATAATTAATTTAGTAATTTAGTAAAAAAATAAATGCTTTAAAAATGATAGTGTGACTGACATGTGTAGTGTGTAGTGATAGTGTGACTGACATGTGTAGTGTGTAGTGATAGTGTGACTGACATGTGTAGTGTGTAGTGATAGCGTGACTGACATGTGTAGTGTGTAGTGATCGCGTGACTGACATGTGTAGTGTGTAGTGATAGCGTGACTGACATGTGTAGTGTGTAGTGATAGCGTGACTGACATGTGTAGTGTGTAGTGATAGCGTGACTGACATGTGTAGTGTGTAGTGATAGCGTGACTGACATGTGTAGTGTGTAGTGATAGCGTGACTGACATGTGTAGTGTGTAGTGATAGTGTGACGGACATGTGTAGTGCTCGTATGTGTTTTTACTAATTAAACAGAAATTTAATAAATATGAATAAATGTTTTAAAAATAAAATTAAACATTAGGTGAAAATTGTAGTGCTTTATATTTATGGCTTAATAATCAAACAGAAATTTAATTAGCAATGAAAAAATGGTTTAAAAATAAAATTAACATTATCTGACCGACCTTTGTGTTGCTTATTATGTATGTTTTACAATATTTATAAATACATAGATCCTTTTGCATGGGTGCATATTGTATAATTTGTGTTGTTATGTTATTAAATTATATTTAATATATGCGTGTTTTTTTTTGTTATTTTGTATCTTCATTTATTATCATCTATTGGTTGTGTTTGTTGCTTCCAAGAGCGTCTCCGTGACGGAATGGTTAACGACGTTGCGTTGTAAACCTTCGCCTCTCACCGCTGCGGGTTCGAATCCCACTGGGAGCCACTGGGAGCTCGACTTGTAAGTGAGGCTGGGAGCTCGACTTGTAAGTGAGGAAGTGCCGATTCGTACGGATGGTGGGGAGGTGTACAGGACTCGTTCTATCCAGGATAAAGTGGGTTGGTCTGCATCCAAGGATAAAGTAGGTAGTCTGCATCCACCACAAAAATATCGACCGTCATGTGTTAAAAATGACGTAACACACCATACAAACAAACAAACAAATTGGTTCTTCCAAAGAATCACCCTGATCAGTATTGATCGTTTAGTGCAGTGTGGCGGCTGTAAAAAAATCTCCACACGCTACGAATCAGTAATGTTATTTTACTGGGTCCAACGAGCCCAATATAGATGAGGCTGACCACAACCAACCCCCACATCACTGGACAAACGAGTCCAATATAGATGAGGCTGACCACACCAACCCCCACCCACCCCCCCATTTGGTGCGCAGTATTCAGGGCGTTTTTAGGCGGTATTCAGTACGCACGAGCCTGGTACGCAGTACTCGCACAACACACTATTTGATATTTAGTACTCATAAAATGTATTTTTAAAACCAAATATGTACAAAAACAAAAATCATAAATGTAAATAAAGGTCTAATTTTGATAATCGGGCCTTCATTCATCCCGGTTCTTAGGTGTTTTAGGTCATCATTCAAATTAGAGTTATTGCCCTTTGTAATTTTATACTTAAATTTCTGTACGGAGCTAAATAGTATTCAGTACTCGGTCTCTAAAATAAGGAGTATCAGTACTCGGGGGAGGAGAGGGTGGGGGGGAGGGGGGGCGGGGTTACATCCTCATAGATGGCTTTGAAGTAGAATACTCAAATAAGCAGGTGCGTGAGAGGTGTTGCTTCTAACTTACCTCTCATGAACAGCAATAAAACCCAGTCTGCTACTTTATTATCTTGGTTATGTTTGTTGCCCTCCAAAAGATCACCCTTATCAGTATTTATGACGTGTGAATCATGGCTCGTATGGGTGCTATATACCTACCATATATATACATATGATACCACCATAAGAGGCCACGATTTTCACGTCTACATGAATATTGCCAATTAATGCCAATTAATGCTGCCTAGTTTGTTAGAGGATATTGCCTGTCGGGGGATTCTTTATATACACTGTCTCGTTCTACTGGTTGACAGTAGGGTAAGAGTGAGGTTTGGTGCACCATAGAACCTGGTTTAAACCCTAGCGGCATTTTTTTTAGCACGAACCGTTTTTAAGGCAGGTAACATATTGTCAAACCTATTATATTTGTGACGTCATATACCTTGCCTTTTTATTTATTCGTGTAACTGGTGTTTGTTTCTATGCTTGGTTTTGGTTGACTGTTGTCCTTGAATGCTGCATTTTTATTTCTACTTTTATGAAAATAACTAAGATTTTGAAGAAAAAAAAATGTTGATGAAGTGTTGTTCCCGAGGTTTATAGTCCAATTGTATGTCAGCTTCCTGTATAGATGCACTCCATTTCCGTATAAGATTATTACTTTTTAATTACGCACTTTCAAATGTTCAATAATAAAATTGACAAAGAAATGTAATTATGGAAATAACAATATATTCAAGAGTCTTAATTAAATGAATTCATTTCATTCATTGTTGAATGAAGTCATTTCATTGTTAATGGAGAAATTACTGATTATTTAATGACTAATCTTGAAAGTCGATTACGTGTACACATATAACTACAACATTGCCTCTTCAATATATAGTATGTATGGATGGATTGGATGGATGGATGGAAGCGTTTCCTTTCTGGTGTTTGTTTTTGGTTGTCAACAAGCGATTTTTTAAGTTGCGCACCTTTTCCCCCCGTCCGCAATCTTCCTCTATGTATGTAGATAGTTAGGTAGGTATGTAGGTAGGTATGTATGTATGCCTTCTCGCCTCTCACCACTGTGGGTTCGAATCCCATTGGGAGCTCCACTTGCACGTGAAGACGTGTCCTTTCTTGCGGATGTGGTACAGTACTGGTTCTACCCAGGAAAAGTGAGTGATCTGCTTCCACCACAAACAATAGACCGTCATATACTATAAACTTGCATATGTTGAAAATGACGTAAAAAACAAACAAAAACAAACAAACAAACAAACAAACAAACGAACACAATGTACGAATCTTTCAGTCATATGATGAAGCTTGAAATGCACAGCTTTATTGTGATATCACACAGAAACACCAGGCCGTAGATTATTCTACCCCACCCAGTTTCATCTACAGTCTTTGGTGCGGCACGGCAGTGCATTGAACCCACGACCGCCCGCATACGAGGCGGGCGTTCTACCACTAAGCCACAACCGCTCCAAAACACAGACTGATTAACTTAACAAAACATGTGATACAGAACTGTTAACGTTAGGTTAGGACGGGTGTAACGTAGCGGAACAGAGCACAGACCTACGCTTTATTTACCTTCAGGTTACAAGCATGTGATATATACAACATGTGATACAGAACTATTAACGTTAGGACGGGTGTAACATAGCGGAACAGAGCACAGGCCTACGCTTTATTTACCTTCAAGTTACAAGCATGATATATACAACATGTGATACAGAACTATTAATGTTAGGACGGGTGTAACATAGCGGAACAGAGCACATGCCTACGCTTTATTTACCTTCAGGTTACAAGCATGATATATACAACATGTGATACAGAACTATTAACGTTAGGACGGGTTAGGACGGGTGTAACATAGCGGAACAGAGCACAGAGCACAGGCCTTTTGGCCTCTCAGAAAGTACTAGATACATCGAATTACCCTTTACGGCGTAGGAAATAGCTCACTTTGGAGGGGTATGTTGAATACAAATTCGATTAATACTAAGAAAGTTTAGAAAAAATAATAATTTTGGAAGTTATGTATATTAATCCTTTAAAACATTCCTGAAACATTGTTCCTTGATAATGGATTTATATACAGATTTATTACACAGGATGGGTTATTGTTTCTTTTTCTTTCCAAAAACAAAATATGAGAAAAAACTCAGTGAGCCTCAGAGTAGAGGCAATGCATAGATTTCATAATATAAAATAATGTTTATTTTTGATATTATAACATTAAAATTATCTGTGTAAAATAAGTCTGTATGTATTGACAATGTGGGTTGTACACTGGGTTTTGAAACAAATATTCTCTACATGTATTATTGTCTTTTTCTCCAGAGTTTATAGAGACTCGCTGCAATCTTATAGCTCCCATATATTCCCTATATAGCAATCATACTCTATTTTCCACCAATATTGTTTTGGAAATACCTCTGGATTGCAGTGTGGTATTTTTTTTTCTGTTTACACTCTGTTAAAATTGTACATTGTATAATATACTTCTATAATTGTAAAGAATAAGAAAACCTCCCCATGTATTCTGTCTCTGATTACAATATATGCATTTATTCTCTTGATTATATTTCCTATTACTTTATTTACAAACTAATAGATGCATATTACATGTTTTTTATGTAAGGTTTGATGAGGGATGGCCCACCCCGACCCTCACAAACCTATTACGGGGTGAATAAATGGATCACCAATAATCTGGTGATTGAAATTAAAAAAAAAAAAATGAATAAAATGAGGAATTAAACATTATGACACAGAAAAAAAAAAAAAGAAAAAAAAAAAGAAAAAAAAAGAAAGAAAGTTATGAAGCAAATACCTACTTGAATCGATAGTTGTGTTTACAATGTTTTGCCGTGGAACCGATCAAAATGTCACGTGGTTTCGCCACCATGAATTACGCATTGTCTTGGTAACAACATGATACACACTATCGCAGACACAATCCATTGTATTAACATGTATGGACTTTGTATACAACATACGTATAGCAAATAAAGCCAGGCTTTAAATACTTCTGAATGCATGTAAGTATGTTTATTACTTATAGAGGGGGTGACATAATTAATAAACACCAATCTCTATTCGAGCACTCTTGTAAACATTAGACATATACGATACAATACATATAAATAAAACAATACTATTATGCAAAAGGTAGTTTGAAGCATGGTCACTGAAATTCCCTTAGCATTTTCAGAAATAACACAAGAGTATGGTACAATAGTGAAATAGACATGCTACAAAACAAATATAGGATGACCTCACCTCCTTGTTAATTTAAACACCTCGATGTTTAAATCAACCCATACTCTGTCTATCACTTATATATGAAAACCGTGAAAGATTGCTAAATTTCAAATAAATGTAAAACAGGTTATTGTGCTAACTATACATATTGCATCTAGCCAACACAAACAGGAATCTATAAACGTCGGTGGTTCTACCCAGTTGCCCACCGTGCACGAAAATTGTCATGACATGGAGTCTTCCTTCACCAATGGAAGCTGGAAAGTCGCCATATGACCTAAGCTGATGGTGCGACTATAAAATCCAATTCAGTTCAGTTCATATTTTATTGTAGTAAATTCTCGTATTTTGAAGGAACGCTAGTGTTTTTTAGTAGGACATGCTCTCTTTTAGTATTTTGCTTGGTTTTGGAGTTCTACACTTCAATAATAGATTGGCTCTACTAGATAAAGATGAAATGCACTTGAATACTAATAATACTAAATCGTAATGGTCGAATGTGTTTTTGGTCAATCACTTTCAAGTTTTCATTGGTACACACTTTCATAATTACCTAGTAAAGCCCAATACAAAAGGATATTCTTGTTTTTAGATAGTCAAAGCAATACGTTTATAAAATGAACACATCCAACTTTGCTATGGTATTTATTACACAAGTTGATGACAATAGGATAACATTTACTAAAGTTATTGCTTGAACACTATCAAGATGACGTTCACGTTTTCTTACATAATCAGTCCGGGTAATTTTCGTGCACGGGCGGGAACCTGGCAATAACCACCAACGTTCCGCAAGCCAAAAGGATAGCGTCCTCACATAAAGATTCGAGGGCACATGAAGGCTCGAACCCACAGCGGTGAGGGGCAAGTGATTTCAAGTCAGATACCCTAACCACTCGACCAGGGACTCATCCGCACATAATCAACGTAGATATAAAAGTCAAACAGGAAATGTAGCATTTAATGATCAAGAACCAGTCAACCAAACAAAACGCATCGAAACAAACAACAAGGATAAATTAAAGGCAAGGTGTATGATATCAAAAAGCATCGTAACATAGTTGACAATAGGGATACTGCCTTGGAACGGTCAGTGGAAAAAAAGGCCGCAGTGGGGTTAAACCAGGTTCTAGAAGCACAAATCTCACTCTTACCCTATTGTCATCACAATAAAAAGAGACAATGTAAATAAAGAAATACCCACCAGGCTATATCTTCGAACAAAGTGGGCAGCATTAGTTGGCAATATAAGAATAACACAAAGATGATCATATGTATATGAATATAAAACAACACAACCACAGAAAGCGAAAATGCTTGGCAAAAAATAATATTTAACGGTTATTTCACTTTTTGCTCTGGTGGTGTTTCTTTGTGGCGTTCTAGGCGTTTTATTATATTATATATACATGATCATTTATGTGTTTTGCTTATATTGCCTATTAATGCTGCATTGTTGGTTAGATATTATAACCTGGCGGGATATCTTTATTTACACTGTCCCATTTATTGGGATGACACTAGGGTAAGAGTAAGATTTGGTGAACCTGCTTTAAACACCCAGCGGCCTTTTTTTGCCACTGACCGCTCCAAGGTTGTAACCCTATCGTCAACCCTTTTGTGTTTGTGATGTGTTCTATTGTGATTTTTATTCATCTTTAAAGTTGCTGTTTGTTTCTGTGTGTGTTTGTGGTTGACTGCCGTCCTTCAATGCTGCTTTTCCTGTTCGATTATTATATCTACTTTTTATATCACTACGTTGATTTACTCTTCTAAATCGTTCAAGATCTTATTGAATCTTCAGAAAACAATGTTGGCGAAAATCAAGTACCAATTATTTACAAAAAAGAAAAAGAAAGTAATAGTGAAAGCCGGACAGATTACTAGTACGACGGGCGATGGCCTATGCGCTATCGTATAATTTCGTCTGGCCGTTGGACAGACAAGTCAACCACCTCAGTTAGTGTCCGTTTTCTGTTTGATCAACCATACATTTTTGAACGCAAAACTTATTTTAAAAAGGTTATTCAGTCCAACGGCTGTATTAGCCTATTTGAGTGTTCCCGATTAAGCTACACTGGACACGGTATACAATGCGCTACTGGATATGACGTGGGCAACAGAAAGGTATATATTGTGATCCCAGCAATGTATACAAACAATATATATTTTTTAAATTAACAAATTTACA
Source organism: Cyrtodaria siliqua (assembly GCA_037043455.1). Classification (NCBI taxonomy): domain Eukaryota; kingdom Metazoa; phylum Mollusca; class Bivalvia; order Adapedonta; family Hiatellidae; genus Cyrtodaria; species Cyrtodaria siliqua. Next base: position 180,028 of record JAWPHD010002670.1, on the reverse strand, counting down.
ACTGCATACTTATTTGAGTCTATGCTCATGTTTCCATGTATACATTTTACTGAATAGCTGAGCGCTACATAAATAGAGGGCTCAGCTATCTCCAAATATTGGATTGAATAACAGTACGTTTGTTCCACTGACAGTTCTTACCATTTTTAACTTTTAAGTTGAGATATCTAACTCTTTACTTTCCAATAAATATATATACAATTTTCCTTTGTGTTTGAAAGGCTGCGATCTGCTAATGTTAATTTTACATATACTTGGAAATAACTTTTATTATATACCTATCAATAATACATACATAGTACCTTCATTTTCTTATTTTGGAAAATATCAGATTGGAATGTTGGGGATTGCCCAGCTAGTAATATATTAAGAACAATGGATATTTTAATATGAAATATGAACTTTCAGAATGTTTGTTTGTGCGTTTGTGAACATTGTGGGTTAATTAATTAATTTCAGATTATGTCAGTTGGTAAATTCACCAGAATTTGATGTGTAATGAACACAGGTGTACTGTAGTTGTTGCAATGTAATGTATATGTTTTCATGCGCGTGTAATATACATGTTTTCATGTCTTTCCTGTCGGTGGTTTTCAGTTAATTTGACTTTATTTTAATTTGTTGTTTTTGATGCATGTATTCTATTTTAATGATATGTAACTCTTTATAATAAAAAATATAATAAAATAATCATTACTATACTAACTTGTTCTGAACTTTGTAGCACCTCTCGTAGGTAAATGCCAGCTCAGGGTCACACTCGAGGCTACGCCGGTTTATTAAACTACTCAATGATGATTGGTTACTGAGGAGGTAATACATAAACTAGCACGGTTTATTAAACTACTCAATGATGATTGGTGACTGAGGAGGCAATTCATAAACTAACACAGTTTATTAAACTACTCAATGATGATTGGTTACTGAGGAGGTAATACATAAACTAACACGGTTTATTAAACTACTCAATGATGATTGGTTACTGATGAGGTAATACATAAACTAACACGGTTTATTAAACTACTCAATGATGATTGGTTACTGAGGAGGTAATACATAAACTAACACGGTTTATTAAACTACTCAATGATGATTGGTTACTGAGGAGGTAATACATAAACTAACACGGTTTATTAAACTACTCAATGATGATTGGTTAATGAGGAGGTAATAAATTTACTATCAATATTTCCAACGTCGTGTCCGATACTGTCACGTGATGTCATCTTAAACAGCAAACATGAACAACAAAGAGTACGTTATTTTAAAGCAACGATTTAATAACAAATATATTTTGTTAAAAATCAGGATGAAACTGCCCAGTTTCTTCGTTTGATGTTGAGAGATGGACATACATACAATGTGTTTGCATTATGTTCAGTATCTCGATAAAAAATGCGTATTATAAACATAAATATCCTTGTCAAGTTAGAAATGAAATATTTCCAGCGGGTTCATATTTTGCGTGATAAAACCTGGTGTTTGGGACCTTAAATAACATAAAAAACGTGGGCCTACGGCCTTTGGTATCGATCATGTTTAAGTCCACCCACCAGGTATTGATCTAGCACGATACAAACCCGCTGAAAGTATTTTATTTCTTAAACATAGTCTTTATAATCAGTACTGTTCACCTGTACAACCACTACAAATGTGGAATTTTTAAAGCACTCATTGTATGTCCGTTTTTGAAGTGTACGCAACTGAAAAGTAACACATACGTAGATCATGACTGAACTGTCGCCCTCATTCTTTCCCAGAATCCGTCCATATGCTCCTCTGCCTGCGGGTACTCCAGGTACGTTTTCTTTCTTAGGATATCCTGAATTTCTAGCGGAAGCTTTCTCGTGGGAATATCTTCTTTCAATAACACACACCCAACTTTTCTTCCAGTGTCTATGCCTTCCAGCCTCGCCATGTTCATTTCATACATGCACCAATTACTTTTAATATACGCCTTTGTAAGGATGATAAGAGTCTTACGCGATGAAGTGATCGCCCTCATGATGTTGTCGGCAACATACTGACCGGCTTCAAAATCGCGGTCGTGTACAAGAAGAGATATATTTCCAATTATTTCAAGTTGTTGTACAACATGTTGTCGAACAAAACCACGATCGTCATTCGCATACGATATAAACAATTCCTTTTCAAATTCGTTGTTGTCCCCTCTGATTGACTGATATCCTCCGATCATTTTGTATTTAGTCATGTAGTACAGGTAGCGCAGGTTCCATTTATACCTGTACATGAGACCTACGATCACAGTAATGGTGAACACAACAACACACAGGCTCAGTACAAGAATCAAGATATAGAACGTCGGTGGGGAACATTCATACTGAAGTCGAGGCAATGTTTCGTCTTCCAGATTTCTTAAAAATATTACAGTATCGTTGTCAAATCTGCATTGATATTCATCAAAATCTTTAAAATGAACTTCGCTTGTTGTTAGCCATTTTAAAAAGTCTATATTAGAACAGCTGCATTTTATCACATTGCTGGCAATGTTAATTGTAATATTTTTATGATCGTCAAATGCATTCCTTACATCTTCAGTTATTGTTTCTAGATGATTTTCTTTCAAGCATAAGTACTTTAAATTCTTCATTTTAGCCAAATCAAAGTCTATATGTGATAGTCGATTGTTGGAGAGGTATAGTTTTTCTAGGTTGATTAATTCATGAAATGTCTTTTGTCAAAGATACACAATTTTATTATCACTGAGATCGAGTACTTTTAAACTACGGAGTCGAAGAAATACGAAACCTTCCTTGTCATCTAGCAAAGGGTAGCCCAAGTAATTACTGGATATGTTTAAGACTTTAAGGCGAGACATGTTATGGAAAAGTTCGAAGTTTCCTGTGATCGCTCCAGGTAAATTTTCTGATACATCTAAGTATCCCAACATACTGTCATTTGAATAATTGTTGATGTCGTTTTCCTTTTCAAAATTTATGATTTTATTATGCAGGGATTTTAAACGTTTTCCTTTCTTTAATGGAAACTCGCTTTCTCTAACTTTTCGCAAAATTTCTTCAAAATATGTTTCTATTCTATTTCGCCGAAAAATGGCATGGCATAGCTCGTTAAACCGTTGTTTACTTACTTTATTGTCACGTGATTTGCCTTCGCATTTTAATTCATGTAATTTAAACATATTTTATTGCCAATATATAATCGCAAAAGGGTTGGGCTACAAGTTCTTACAACATTAGTTAATGCCCTTCCCGAGGGGATTACTAAGCTGATGTTCTGGTCTGGTGATTGGGTCTTTATTTGGATAGTGACTTTTAAACATTTAAGCAGTGTCAAAATAGCGAAGGTTTCCCAGTATATGATTTCGTAACATATCTACCACATAAGGGCCATAGAGGAACATATTGTTACGGATTGATACATACTGCAAAGTTTGTGGGAAGAAACGGACAGACTCCTCAGATAAACTAACAATATAGTTACTTTCTATTGTTAAGAGTTTTAAAGACATATTTAGGAAACTTTGAAGAAATAAAGTTTTTAATGTAGTGCAAGAGCCATATTCGTAATACTTATGCAGGGCATTTAAATTGAGGAATTTTATATTTGTGAACTGAAGACCGTGTGAAATGTTAGGTAGACTTTCAAATGTCAATGCCGTGTTCCATGACAAGTCTAGAGCTTTTAAACTTATTAGATCTCTGAATGCATCTTTTTCAATATAATTGAGATTACATTTAGACATCAATAAGCTTAAACTGTGGGTAGTATGTATGTTTTTAAAGAAATCTCTCTCAATCATCGGTATATTACACCTCCCATATTCAGCGGATAAGAAAAACTCTTTTAAGTTTCTCAATTTTCGAAACCCCTGTCCAAACTTTTCGCCATAAAGACCATCAATTACCAATGTTTCCAATTTCTCAACGTTGCTTAATGCCCTGTCGGGGTAGGTTTCATTCGGCAGAGAGTCTGATTGTTTGAAACGTTGCTTTATATCCAGAAACACTAATTGAAATTAAATACTATATATTTTCTGCAAAAAAACTTAATTCTCCACTTTCAATTACTGCACTTCATAATAGACTTAAATATACATTCAAAGCTCGTAAATACACAGCAATAAAAAGTGACACAGTAAATTCTTTTGATAAAACTTGGCATAAATATAAAACTTTACTTCAAGATTAAGCCATCTACATATAAATCATAGATAATAAGTTAATGTCCATACAACTGGTGTTTTTATCATATTATTACAGAAATTATATTTATTGGTTTATATAATAATTGCGAATAGTAACCAGGACCTTGACAGATGACATTTTCTATAATTTAAATTCTCTTTACCAAATATAATAAATATGCAAAGGAATTGTCAATACACACTGTCATTCAATGGAGTTTTTTTTTCTCATTTTTTTCCCTTTTTTTTTAATGCTTCCTTAATTGTTTTGCAGTAATGTGAGCCCATTAATGACAATTGCCTAATTCACACATCATTCCATCAGAAGTGAGAAAGATTCAGAAAGAAAGGACTAAATTTATGTTATTATATATTGTAATTGTTGTTATGTTTGATTGATGTGTAAAAATAGTATATAATTTTCTCATGTTGTAAATCAGTAATAAATGGGCCACTACTATGTAGATTGGCTGGAAAGTAAAAAAAAAAAAAAAAAAAAAAAAAAAAAAAAAAAAAAAATTGTTTCAGTGATCTAAATGCATTTTCAGCTATATCGTAATATCTGATCCGGTTTAAACTTAGATCCAACATTTGCAAATTGGTAAGATCATTGAAATCAGTCTCTGTTATTCGTGTAAGTGAATTATTCGATATTGACAAGCAGGTAATATTGGGATATTTATTATAGCTGCCTTCGCGAATTTCCTTGATTTGATTACAACTCATATCCAGGCACACAGTTGTGTTCGGTAGGTTTTCCGGTATTTCTGTAAGGTTCCTATTTTTGCAGTCGACAAAGTACTGAATAACGTCTGCTGTAGGTGTGCGATAACATCGACACTTTCCACAGTTCACCTCGATGTGTTCATCAATGGTACGTATAGTTCCTTCTACGCTCGCTTCAATTGTAAATTGGAAGAACAGATGGAGCAGGGAAGCCTGCAATAACCTGAAATATGAACAACAAACTGAGAATACCAACGCTGGGACGTGTTACAGGGTACTGTTTATTGGACACAGAATATATTTTTTTATAATATGATGGATTACTAGTAAGTAAGCAGCCGGACAGAAGCAGTTTTATAGCCGTATTTCAGTCTAATGGCGTTTTAAAATTAGATATAAAAAGTTGAACTGGAAATGCAGCATTCACGGACCACAGTCAACCAAAAACACGCACAAAAACAAACAATAATTACAAAGATGATTAAAAGGTTATATGTGACATCACAAACATAAAAGAGTTGATAATAGGACTACCACATTGGAACGATCAGTGGCAAAAAAAGGTCACTGTGGGTAAATAGCATGTTTTTTCAGTCAAGGTGTTCTCTGAATTCATCAAATACCAGGCATTCGTTTTTATCCAATACATTCAAGAACTGTAAATGCAGTCGTCATAATAACAAGTTACGATATGCAAGTGATTAGTACCGATTAATTGATTGTAACCGATCATCGCTTACTTAGGCATCTGATTACGATGATCGATTATGAAAGTGTTTAATCGATCACCTGTAAAATGCGAATTTTTTTTGCAGTAATGTTTTATTCAGTATTTAATTCTGCTAAAGTTTTTGAAAATAAGAAGTAATAAAACGTTAAAAAACGTGTTTATAACTTACATCTTCTTTATTAACATTCCGTCCTTTGCTATGGTTTCGAGACGTACGTTAGACATATGGTCCTCTATATAATGTCAATGGCATGGGAAATATTTTATATATCTTCCTGTTCCTATATCATCAACAATGAGATAAATACCATTGTTTTAAGTGCAAAGGTTAATTGTTCGACGTAGTTATATAGTTTCCCTTTGATCGTCATGAAGAGTCTTCCTTATTTATATTAAAGGGAAAAAAACACGCAACTGGCGAATGTCCGCTATAATGTAAGGGATACAATTTAGAGTGTTATGTGTTTTATTTAAGAGTGTTTGTTCCGAAACGAAAAGGCTATCCTAGCCATGTAACATTCGATTTACAGCAGCATATTTTACATACAATATATAGCGAAAATTCCAGAGTTGCGTTGTTTTTTCATATAGTATAGTATGTAACGGAAATGCGCGATATAAAGCGGAAATTGCATTTCTGTTTTCCGTTAGTATATATTGACTGTCCATCCAAGCAAGTAGCGCTTATTAGGCGTACGGATGCCTATTGCTTTTACGACATAATCGAGTTTGTTTAAAGTGTCAACTTGTATCGAAGTCAGAGACACCAAGCGGCAATACTTATGCCTATATGTTAGTTATTTACTCTGGTGTAAAACAGAATATGATTTACAAAATAATTCACAAATTTTGGACGTTTTATGGTAAATTTGACATTAACTCCCAGCGTTTAAAACCCCATAATCACCGAAAATATCTGTAGAGCCTATTTAGCGAGCTCTACTGTATTCGACGACGTTGACGTCAGGCGTGGTCGACGTCATTGTATATATATTTTATGCACACATGTATATGTTGAATTAAGGAATAGACGCAAGTACAGTAATGGAAAAATAAGAACACTGACTGATACTTCAACCGAAATGGGATAGGGGTTCGCAAGAATACGCCACAAAGAAAGAATGGGAACCGTTCTGTATTCCCCCACGTTATATGCTAGATAGATTAAACGATTGGACCTGGACACAAAGTGTTATACATCCTCATCCTATTCTGTATATTGGTGCCGTGACCAGGATTCGAACCTTGATTGTCCCATTGTCACAGTACCAACAATGTTGTGCCTTGGGAGAGAACCTTGACTGTCCCATTGTCACAGTACCAACAATGTTGTGCCTTGGGAGAGAACCTTGATTGTCCCATTGTCACAGCACCATCAATGTTGTGCCTTGGGAGAGAACCTTGACTGTCCTATTGTCACAGTACCAACACTGTTGTGCCTTGGGAGAGAACCTTGATTGTCCTATTGTTACAGTACCAACAATGTTATGCCTTGGGAGAGAACCTTGATTGTCCCATTGTCACAGTACCAACAATGTTGTGCCTTGGGAGAGAACCTTGATTGTCCCATTGTTACAGTACTATCAATGTTGGGCCTTGGGAGATGGGTAATCATCAAGGGCGTCAACTACTGTCAGTGTATTTTCAGACATTGGGATATAGTCATTTTCTATTGAGATACATTGGATACGAGCGCAGTAGCCTCGCCTCCTGGAAAAGTGAAGTTTATTTCACATTAGACGTATTTTTTTCAACTGAAAGAATCAAGTGAATGTACATTATTCATATGTTATAGAACAGAAAACCGCTTAATCATACACACTGACGCATACTACTGCGTGTATCCAGGAACATCAACTGTGTATTCGTAGGGATTAAACAATAGAACAATAGACAATTTAATTTTGCATTTAAGCAGCGACTGCAAGTGAATAATCGTTACTGTGGTCCTTGAATGCTGTATTTCCTGTTCTACTTTTATATTTTCCTTTATGAGTACTATTGTTAAAAGCAATAGTCGTATTTGCTCCGTTGAATTCGTTAAAGGTTGCATTGGTGCAAACCTCCATACTTTAGATTATAAGAAATATTAAACAGAACATAACAGAACATGACACATCCTGTACTGACAATAAAGTTACAAGCATTGGTTATACAACATTAGTACAAGCATGAGCACCATTGCATTTGTTATAAAGACGATTTTGTAGAGTTTTTTATCTTTCTTTTTTTGTGATCATGTATTTTGTGTATATTTACCTTTTTCAAATGTAAGCGTACAATGCATTAGCTCGACTTTGAATCCATATAGCATTAACTTTCCGTTTTATAATGTATAACCTTGATTGTCCCATTGTCACAGTACCAACAATGTTGTGCCTTGGGAGAGAACCTTGATTGTCCCATTGTCACAGTACCAACAATGTTGTGCCTTGGGAGAGAACCTTGACTGTCCCATTGTCACAGTACCAACAATGTTGTGCCTTGGGAGAGAACCTTGACTGTCCCATTGTCACAGTACCAACAATGGTGTGCCTTGGGAGAGAACCTTGACTGTCCCATTGTCACAGTACCAACAATGTTGTGCCTTGGGAGAGAACCTTGATTGTCCCATTGTCACAGTACCAACAATGGTGTGCCTTGGGAGAGAACCTTGACTGTCCCATTGTCACAGTACCAACAATGTTGTGCCTTGGGAGAGAACCTTGATTGTCCTATTGTTACAGTACCAACAATGTTGTACCTTGGGAGAGAATCTTGATTGTCCCATTGTCACAGTACCAACAATGTTGTGCCTTGGGAGAGAACCTTGATTGTCCCACTGTCACAGTACCAACAATGTTGTGACTTGGGAGAGAACCTTGACTGTCCCATTGTGACAGTACCAACAATGTTGTGCCTTGTGAGAGAACCTTGATTGTCCCACTGTCACAGTACCAACAATGTTGTGCCTTGGGAGAGAACCTTGACTGTCCCATTGTTACAGTACCAACAATGTTGTGACTTGGGAGAGAACCTTGACTGTCCCATTGTGACAGTACCAACAATGTTGTGCCTTGGGATAGAACCTTGATTGTCCTATTGTTACAGTACGAACAATGTTGTGCCTTGGGAGTGAACCTTGATTGTCCTTTTGGTACAGTACCAACAATGTTGTGCCTTGGGAGAGAACCTTGATTGTCCCATTGTCACAGTACCAACAATGTTGTTCCTTGGGAGAGAACCTTGATTGTCCTATTGTTACAGTACCAACAATGATGTGCCTTGGGAGAGAACCTTGATTGTCCCATTGTCACAGTACCAACAATATTGTGCCTTGGGAGAAAACCTTGATTGTCCTATTGTTACAGTACCAACAATGTTGTGCCTTGGGAGAGAACCTTGACTGTCCCATTGTCACAGTACCAACAATGTTTTGCCTTGGGAGAGAACCTTGATTGTCCCATTGTCACAGTACCAACAATGTTGTGCCTTGGGGGAGAACCTTGACTGTCCCATTGTCACAGTACCAACAATGTTGTGCCTTGGGAGAGAACCGTGACTGTCCCATTGTCACAGTACCCTTGGGAGAAGGGTAATCATCAAGGGCGCCAACTACTGTCAGTGTATTTTTAGACACTGGAATATAGTCATTTTCTATTGAGATACATTGGATACGAGCCCCGCCTCCTGGAAAAGTGAAGTTTATTTGACATTAGACGTATTTCTTTCAAATGAAAGAATCAAGTAAATGTAAATTATTCATATGTTATAGAACAGAAAACCGCTTAGTCATACACACTGACGCATACTACTGCGTGTATCCAGGAATAGCAACTGTGTATTCGTAGGGATTAAACAATAGAACAATAGGCGTTAACTTTCCTTTTAATAATGTAATAATCAATTTGCAGTTTTGCATTTTCACAACACATTTTTAGATCTCTATTACACATCTTTATACACGGCGTTGAAACGCTACAGTTCTTGTTTTCATTGTACATGTTTCCTCCCAAATTCAAATCTCCAACTCTTGTCAATAAAAATCAGTTTTTCCCAAATTAATAAAGATCACGTGACAGCGATGTCCAATCAATATCTTCGGCCCGTCCCCTAAGTGCGAAACCATATACAAAACAAGTCTACAACTTTTATTGATTGTTTATGTTTTTTGCATCCAAGGGATCCGCTTTTCAGTATTTATTCATAGATAATTTTATGTTAAACATGAAATAGAAAATTAAATGAAGAAAGGCAACATTATTAAATTTAAATACATATATACAGTTAATAGACAACATAATAATATGTTCTTTGCGACATTCTCAAGTTCTAAATGCTAAGACTCTAGACTTAAGATATTAATCAGAGTGATTTAATTGTTAATTTCACTGGCTCATATGTAGATTTGTTTCTACTTAATATTTCATTTACCGACACACTATAACTCCAAGGCGGTAGCCCTATTGTCAAACCTTTTGTGTTTGTGTTGTCTTTTGCATTTAATATTGCCTTTGCCTTCTTGTTTGTCTGTTTGCGTGTTTGTTTCTGTGTTTTGTGGTTGACTGTCCTCCTTGAATGCTACTTTCCCTGTCCGATCTTTTTGTATTTCTTTATATTTTAAATTCATAAAACATAGATTTAAACAGCACACATATTATATTATACATATTTGTATTATATTAAGCATTTGTTTATTCCCTTTCATTAATTATATGTTTTGTATATCTGTCCTAATGTGCTCTTTCGTCTTCCAAAACTTTCGCTTTTATCACTTCTCCAACTGTTAGCTTTCTGCGGAATTAGATCCATACAGTGTTAACGTTCCTTTCAATTATGTAATGAATTTACAGTTCTACAACACATTTCTAGATCTATATTACACATATATGATCTATATGACACATATATGATCTATATTACACATATATGATCTATATTACACATATATTATCTATATTACACATATATGATCTATATTATACATACATATAATCTGTATTATACTCGGCGACTGAGCGCAACAGTTCTTGTTTTTTTGTTCTACGTGAATCCTACTCCAGCTCCCAAATTCAACTCCCCGACAGATAATAAAAGCACTGAAAGTGTTAAATGCGGCAGGGTTTGTGTAGCGGACAAAATCTGAATGAGATGAATACGCCATGAATAAAAAGTGCAGGAAAAATGAATAGAAATGGGGGAAAATAGCGCCCCTACGCGAATTGTTCTTGCCAGTTTTGAATCTTGTCAATTGGTATAGCGTTCAGATCCGGAATGTCCCTGTTGCACAACTGGACCATGAACTCTACAAACTATGAACGTTTTGATCGTTTCCGATCTTACTTACAGGAGATATAAAGATAACAAGATTTCTATATATGCTATATTCCAACACAATAACAATCCAGTGGTGTCTAAACATGTTTTTTTTATTTTGTCTTATCATTAATAATAATTCACTGACATCGAGAGTCACTAAAACATTTTCGAAATAGTTGTTGCTATATCATGTATATACAATTATACATAATAAAGCAATAACCATGTTGTTTTCACGTTCTATCTGAAGTAAAATCAAATAAAACAAGCCGTAACCAGAACATTTCCCCCCAATATGACCAACTATTTTATTAGGTTAAACAAAGCAAATTATGTAGACACAACTGATATATTGTCATTTGGAATATTATTGTTTTCCTATTACATACATAGCTCGTACTTAGTTTAAGTCAGTTCTTATCATTATATTCAGTTCATGCAAACCCGGAGGACTATTTATCCACGCGGAGGCATATCATTTGAATGTTGTTCGGCTGCCACTTGTGTGCTATTTTAGCTCAAAAATCTGGCCAGCCTCCAATTTTTAGCTCTACTGGCCGAAGGCCAGCAGAGCTTATGGGATGCCGAGTTGTCCGTCGTCCGTCCGTCGTCCGTCGTCCGTCCGGGCCTTTATTTTTCATCTGATCTTTAGCAAACTTTACCAGATTGTTAATGTCAATGAAACCTCGGACAAGTTCGAAAACCAGCCAAATTGGACCAGTAACAGCGGAGTTACGGCCCTTGATTTAGTTAAAAATGCTATATTTTGCCTCGTTAAGACGATAGGGCCTTCATTTTTCATCCGATCTTTACCAAAGTTTACCAGATTCATAATGACAATAAAAGCTCGGACAAGTTCGAAAACCAGCAAGATCAGACCAGTTACAACGGAGTTATGGCCCTTGATTTAGTTAAAAATGCTATATCTTGCCTCGTTAAGACAATAGGGCTTTCATTTTTTATCTGATTTTTACCAAACTTTACCAGATTGTTAATATCAATGAAAGCTCTGACAAGTTCGAAAACCAGCCAGATCGGACCAGTAACTCCGGAGTTATGGCCCTTGATTTAGTTAAAAAGGATGTATTTTACCTTGTTAAGACAATAGGGCTTCATTTTTTATCAGATCTTTACTAAACTTTACCTGATTGTTAATATCAATAAAGGCTCACTTTGTTTCGATGGTTATCCCAAAGCGTTCGTTCAAAAAGCACTTTGTTTAATTGAATATCCATTTCCTTTTATTTTTATTAATTTTGGTTCATTGCAGTCGATTTGGGTAAATATGCCATGCGCATGGGCAGAACGCCATCTCTGCAAATTTACGCATGGTAAGTTCTGTTTTAGAAAACACACGACTAATTATTGGATTTTCAGCTATAACTTGAAAGACTTCCTAATCTTATATACTTAATTGTGTCATTAAGATGAGTATGCTGCGTTTTCATGTCGCAGTTTGGCAAAAGTTTACGTGTATTATAAAGGCAACGGTCGACGAAACTCAGATTCAAATCGGAAGAACGATAAAATTTTCTACGAAATGTGAAAAAGACGACATTGCTTGTTTGTTATTTATTTTGTTAAAGATTTGTGTATAATATCTAAGCTTGCTTATAAACCTTTAAAAAATCGTTTTGGAATTTAATTTATTGGAGAAAGTCAGCACAATTATTGAAATAAATGTGTGTTCATCATAGTGGGTGGGGTATGGTGGTTAACTGAACGTTACGCATTTGCAGTCTTTCTACCGTTCCTACTTTTTTAACAGCCTCCTACTTTTTCCTACTTTTTCATGAAAACCTCCTATTATTCCTACTTTTTGAGAATTGTTTTTCATGAAAATTAGAAAAAAGCCTGTTTTGTTAGTTTATTTGCAGCATAAGACTAAGAGCAAATGATGTCCAACTGACAGGTTTCTGTTGATGAAAGCTGTTCCTAAGATGTCCCTCACTGGTTTACATCACTTTTGTGGCAACATATTTCAACAACAGAAACTTGTCAAGCAAAGAGAAAATACATAGATGTATCAGTCATTCAGTGTAAGAAATTGCGTTATTAAAGACCAATCAAAGTATGTTTAACTTGTATATGCATCTCTGAGCTTATACTGAATGCACACACTAAACTTATATAACCAAGATTTTTTCCTACTTTTTTGTCCGAAAACTTCCTACTTTTCCTACTTTTTTGTCAGAAAAAATCCTACTTTTTCCTACTTTTCTGTCTGGAAACCTCCTACTTTTTTGTCAGAGGCTGGTAGAAAGCCTGCATTTGCTGTCGCACTTGATTGTTATAATGCGGATCGTGAATTTTATGAACGTGTAAACATTACATTGTAAGGATATGAACATTGTTTCAAAAAAGAGAAACACTCTGAAAGCTATGTGACATAGTTTATTGGTTTTGCATTTGATTTATAAAATACACATATTATTTGTTGAATGAGTTTGTTATCTATTTATTTATACTTGACAGTTGGTAAATGTATCGTGATACTAAAAAAACTTGTCCACGCTATGGATTTTCACCGAACTTCGTGTGAAGAATCGGTATGAAATGGAGATATGCATATATTTGTTTCGTTCCAGTTTGATGATATTGGGCCTTTAAAACCGGCTGTATTATCTTATGGGGTTGTCCGTCTGTCTGTTCGTCCGTAATGCGCATGATAACTCTGAAACCACTTATACTTGTGCAACTTCATTGGTACATTGCCGTAGGTGTGTGGAGGATTCCTATTGTTTTTGGTGTCAACAGGCAGGGCCTTTTCTAGGTGTACCATGGGGCCAAAAAACGGACCTGTTCCCAATGGAAAATAGTTTCCCAAAATAACAGGAAAAAGCCCGGGCAGGTCAAATTCACCATGACCTTATATGAAAATATGCATTCTGAACGCTTTGAAACCATAACACGTACACTCATGAAACTTCATACGTACATTGCCCCAGGTGAGAATACCTGTTGTTTTGGGGGTCAGTAGGTTAATGGTTAAGATCATTGTGACCTTATATGTAAATATGCCTTTCGAATGATAAGGCCAAATAAAATAATACGGTAGGTGTGTTTTATAAGCACATTAAAGTTTGAATCTCACAATAACTATAACTAAATAGGTTTATAACGCTAATCATAGTTGTTGTACGTATAAGTCATTGTACGGTGCACATATTCTTTGCGCAATATTTCCTGTTACCTTGAAAAAAAAAGATAGGGTAGGTAGGAAGGTGAAATCTTTTTTTTTTGGTTTTACTTTTTATTGCCAATTTAGTAGGGAAGGTAGGGATTTATTTTTGTTTTTTTTCGACAATAAAACTCGTGATATAGAGCAAGTTCACACTCTTTAATATCACCTACTTTGTGACATATTTTGTATAACCTTAATAAATGGTGCTGAAACTGGTGCCAGACAATTCCTGCCTCGTCTTGTGTTCTATATCACTATGTATATTACACATGTTCTATATCACTATGTATATTACACATGTTCTATATCACTATGTATATTACACATGTTCTATATCACTATGTATATTACATTACATTGAAATGTCAAAGGTCAAATATAAATCAAACAAATCGAAGCGCCGTTTTATAAAACATCCTTTAATAACTTTAATTTTTGTGAATTCTGTAAATATTTTATTGCCAAGAAAGGTGTGCAAGGATATGCATTTGAACTTAAAAAACTACTATTCCATTTTACAATAATGTGTCATTATGTCAAAGATTCAAAGTTATGAAAGGCTGTTTAATAAGTTGGGGTCCACATCTGTTAAAATTATAAGTTATTGGTGATATTATATATTATAAGTTATTGGTGTTATTATAACACTAGCTCTCTTATTTTCTGCTTCTTCGGGGTCAGACTGCACACCTAGGGTGCATCTATAAACGTCCGTATGTAAAAAAAATAAAAAGGCACCCGAAGACGTCAAATAAATGAGACTACCTCAGACAGTGTATCCCCAACATACAGGCTGTTTCGTAGACTGCGATGACATAAATGAAACGTTTCGTAGACTGCGATGACATAAATGAAAATATACTTCTTTGCGCCATTTGTGTATTAAACATACATACATTAATCAAGTCTGTTACTCGACAGCACAAAAATAGTATGTCAACACAAAATATAACAATGCGTAATGTCCGGTAAGTTTTGACTGAACGATAACCCAGGTTAAAATACGCGCTGTTTATGTACATTTCGCTGATTTATAAATATTTAAATTATCCTCATTAAAATTATATTTCTTTGTTCTTTAAAACGTGCGTAAAACAAAATTAACAAACAACAAACACAAATAAAATACAACGTCAACAAACACAAATAAAGTCAATTTTATTTTTGCCGATTTTTATATTTCTCACATGTTTGACCGCTAGCATTTGTTTTATTTCAGTTAACCGGTAATCAATCAGAAGCCGGTAGCAATCAATTAAACGGTTAATCCAATGAGGTCATAATAGTCTCCACCCGCAAAAAGCATCATAAACTTCAATGATAATCGTTAAATTATTAACACAATAGCAGCGATTAGATTATACAATGACAGCATTTATAGACATGTTATTTCCACCTCTGTGCCACAAGCTGTGACAGCAGCGAATTTGATTGGTAGAGAGGCGATCAAGGTCGTCAGCCAAGGTGTCAATCACTGTTATGCAGCGCGTACTCATTATTGTGACGTTTGGGCTATCGAAAATAGGTACATGTGTATTGGATTGATGCTTGGAAGCAAATACACGCGCGTCATAAAAACGCACAGGTGGTAAGCGTCAGAATTGGGTCAAATTGAATTTCCATGCGTCAAAACGCGTTTGTACGCGTCTATTGAGAAACCTGATATCTATCCACTCAATCAAGCGCCTGTCTGACAGGGAGACGGTATATTCCGGAATCCATTACAGACGGGGGTCGGCTTGAATTTTTTTAAATTTTTTGGAATGCAATAAAAACCATAGGGTCGGCGGGAATTTCTAGGGTAGGTCGGGTAACCGGAAACACACCTATTATTTTATTTGGCCTAACTTCGAAACCCTAAGGCCAGAAAAAAAAAACAGCTGTGTTTCTGGTTACTCAGCTGAAAAAAATAGGGTAGATAGGTAGGTATTTCTTTATGCCCCCGGCATTCGAGAATGCCAAAAGGGGCATTACGTGTTACACCCGTCCGACAAATTTGTTTCCGCTCAATAACTTTTGAAAGGGTCCATGTTTTGAATTCATATTTGGTGTGTCACTTTGTAATTATATAATACAGGTCAGTTTCAATCTCGGTCAACGTTGCAGGAGTTGTGGCCCCTTTTCGACTTAATTTTCTGCAACAAATTGGTTTCCGCTCAGTAATTTTTCAAAGGGTCCATGTTTTGAATTCATATTTGGTGTGTCACTGTGTAATTATATAATACAACAACAAATTGGTTTCTGCTCAATATAACTTTTGAACGGGTCCATGTTTGTACAGTCTAATATAAAAAAATCCATGTATTAAAACCGTCTCGCCTACAGTGCTTCGAGTCATTATACATCAATAATAAGTGACAAACGCAAAACTTGTAAACATTTAATTGCCCTTTACTTGGAAGGTGAAGGTCACACATGCAAATGCACTGTCACATTGTGATATACTACCCAAGATACAGCTATAACCAAATTTTGAAAATGCATACACCCTGCTGAGAAACTGACCTACAAACGCAAAACTTCAATGTTGACGCCTTCGTCAACTGTTTTTTTGTTAAAGCTCAAGGTCAGACTCCACACCTAGGAAATGCTTATTACATAATAACCAAGGGAGAGTGCTTGTTTTCCAATCTTAAAGTGAAATAGGTTTAACCTAAACTAACATAATAACGTTAAGGAAAAGGGCGTAAATAGGTTTAACCAAACTAACATAATAACGTTAAGGAAATGGGCGTAAATAGGTTTAACCAAACTAACATAATAACGTTAAGGAAACGGGCGTATAATGCCCCTTAAGGCGGCGCTCTTGTTGTAACACCTAGGAAATGCTTCAGAAAGTAGGCATATAATGCCCCATTAGGCGGCGCTCTCGTTTATGGAGTTATGGCTTTATACTATTTGGCCATAAACTCTAAATGGACATAAACTGTAGATGGATTTTCACCAAACTTTGTGAGAAGCATCAGTATGGAGTGGAAATGCGCATATTGTCAAAGCTTTCTGGTTCAGTTGTTTTTCACAGAGTTATGGCCCTTTGGATATTTCCACACAAAAATCTTGTTCGCATTATTTCTCAATAACCTTGTGATGTTTTTTTGTAAAACATTGTGAGAAGCGTCAGTATCATCAAGTTAAGGTTCTGTCCATTAACTTTTTACTTTTTTTTTCAGATAATGCCACGTCTTAAGAAAAAATCTTGTTTGCAACAGTCAAAGGCGAGTAAAGAATCGATGACAAAGAAGAGAAAGGGGAATGTAAGTATTGAATCGGGTGAGTATGTAGACATGACTCGAGGAAGTGGCCTCGTTAATAACACAGCAATGGGACAGGACGTGATGCCAATTGACGATCAGACTCGGGGAAGTGGCCTCGTTAAAAACACAGCATCGGGACAGGCATCGATAACGAGTGACGAGACTGGAGGAAGTGGCCTCTTTAAAAACACAGCATCGGGACATGATGACTCCATCATCGGCATGGAGTCGTCGCCAAAAACGTATTCAAACACATACTCAAAAACGTACTCAGAAACTTGCTCAGAAATTTGCCAAGAAAATTACGATGAAACCCTTTTTGAACCTGATGTTGAATCTGTCATTGAACCTGTTGTACAATCTGCTGTGGAGCACACTAAGACTGTAAGTAATACATCACTTAAGGAACACAAAAATGAAACTAGTCCAAGAAATGATATCGAAACCGGGTTTGAAACAGAAGATGTGTCAGTTTATGAAACAGTGGCTGTGCAATATAAGGAAACATATACTGCAACAAGGATAATTGGATGTCATGGTTTACCATTTGGAGCTGAAGTATTGCTTCATGGCTCTTTTCATCAAGGTGATGATCGTTTTTGTGAAATTTCACGGGGTAGTCAATGTGTTGCAAATGCACTCTCTGCGGTCTTGTTTTCACGTTATTCAGAAGTAAAGAATTCCATAGAATTGGACACTATCCTTTCCTTTGGTGATTGTCTTTATAGAAACATTGTTCAAAACTTAATTGCCAATGACAAATTTAGAAGCCATCTTTTATGCTTTGATGACTTGCCAGATACAGTAGAATTTCACTCTGACGAGATAGCAGTCCAGAAAGGAAACATTGTCAGTGAAAGTCTCATAGGTTGCATTAATAGTGTAAGTTTACCTACACTGCATGTTGCTATTCAGACTGTGTTAAATGAGAATTTGTCTAGTTTGATAATTGTTGGTGCAGTTTGTTCAGCTGTCTTTCATAACAATGGACTTTTCTACTTCTTTGATTCTCATTCTCATGGACAAAATGCTCTGTCTGCTCCAGATGGCTCCTCAATATTAATAGGTTTTAAAGTTATTGATGATCTTGTGACTTATATGTATGCCTTTTATTCCAGTCTGATCATTGATTTCTCTTCACAGTTTGACATTCTACCAATTGGTCTGAGAAAGCCGTCACTTACTTATAACCCAATATTGTCACATGTACCTACAACTCGAACAAGTCTTTTAGATAATTACTTCCAAGACCAAGAAATTAAGGTCTTGAAAAAGCATGATGCTGATCTTGAAAGACATTCAAAGAAAGACAAGAACTCTTACATGAAAGCATATATGACAAAACGAAGGCAAGATCCTAGTGTCAAATTAGCAGAGAAAAGGAAAATGCAGAAAATGCGTCAATATCCTTTATTTAGAGCAAAAGAAAGGAATAAAGAGCTGGAAAATAAACGCAAAGCACGGCAAGATCCTAGTGTAAAATCAACAGAAAAAAACAAAAGACAGAAACTACGTCGGGATCCTTTAATTAGAGCGAAAGAAAAAAATCAAGAGCTGGAAAGTAAACGCAAAGCACGGCAAGATCCTTTAATTAGAGCGAAAGAAAAAAATCAAGAGCTGCAAAGTAAACGCAAAGCACGGCAAGATCCTTTAATTAGAGCGAAAGAAAAAAATCAAGAGCTGCAAAGTAAACGCAATGCACGGCAAGATCCTTTAATTAGAGCGAAAGAAAAAAATCAAGAGCTGCAAAGTAAACGCAAAGCACGGCAAGATCCTTTAATTAGAGCGAAAGAAAAAAATCAAAAGCTGGAAAGTAAACGCAAAGCACGGCAAGATCCTTTAATTAGAGCGAAAGAAAAAAATCAAGAGCTGGAAAGTAAACGCAAAGCACGACAAGATCCTGGTGTAAAATCAACAGAAAAAAACAAAAGACAGAAAATACGTCAAGATCCTTTAATTAGAGCAAAAGAAAAAAAACAAGAGCTAGAAAGTAAACGCAAAGCACGTCAAGATCCTAGTGTAAAATCAACAGAAAAAAACAAAAGACAGAAAATGCGTCAAGATCCTTTAATTAGAGCAAAAGAAATGAATCGGGAGTTGGAAAGTAAACGCAAAGCACGGCAAGATCCTTTATTTAGAAATCGGGAGGCTAAACTTGAATTGAAATCCAAACAAAAGAAACGAAATAATGCATACTACAAAGCTATTGAAAGCGAAAAGAAGCGTCTAAGTAGGTCATTTGTATCATTCAGAATACAGGAAAAGTCGAGAGAAAAGCAATCGTTAAGAGAAAAGCGAAAAAAACCAGGTTTTCATGTCAATGAAAATAATTTACGAGAAGCACGCAAATATGGCTCTGATAATTGAATGTATTTCGAAATTCAAACAAGCAGTTTCTACTGGACCTGTATATGTTTGCACCTGTTGTCACCAAACATGGTTTAAACATTCTGTAGAAACCGCTAGCACAGTTGCTAACCTTCTTGATCAATCTTTGGTACAGCATCATTTTACAAAGTACATATCTGTGGATAATAAAGAGTGGATATGTAAAACCTGTTCTAACATCTTAAAGAAAAACAAAACTCCTAGTCTTTCAGTTGCAAACAAAAACACATTTCCAATTAAGCCCAAAGAACTTGAGTTACATCAGCTAGAAGAGAGACTTGTCGCATTAAGAATTCCATTCATGCAAATAAGAGAACTTCCCAGAGGTGGGCAACTATCAGTGAAAGGAAATGTTGTTAATGTGCCAGTTGATATCCAGCCTGTCATAGAAAGTTTACCAAGGGCGTTTGACACGCAAGTAACAGTGCCAGTGAGGCTAAAAAAGAAACTTTCATACAAGAAGTGTGACTTTACTGAAAATGTACGGCCATTACAAGTTATCAGCGCTCTTCATTGGTTGATGAACCATAGTGACCTGTACAAGAATTCTGGTATGCATATTGATGAAAACTGGTTGCAAAACACATCAGAAAATTGCACAGAAACTGTACAAGAGTTCTTCGGAAGAAGTAATATGAGGGAATTTGCTACAGATGGTGTTATGAATGAACAAACAGAAAATGTTAGCAAAAATGAAAATGATTATGAATCTGACCATTTTAGTGAAATTGATGAAAATGAAAAAGTTGTTGGCAACAGTGATACAATGATTGAGTCAGCTGATCCGACAACAAACACAATTTACACATTTGCACCTGGTGAAGGGCAAATACCCATAAGTTTATATCAGGATACAAATGCTGAGTATTTATCATTTCCGTCAGTATTTTGCGGTCAAACAAGACCTACGAATGAAGAGAGAACTGTTCCTGTTCATTATAGTGACATATGCAAAATGGAACTTCGTCATATTGACAGAAGGGTGGCCTCAAATGTTCCAAACATTTTCTTTAAAATGAAAAAACTGCAACTGAAACAAGTTTCAGACAAAGTGCATCTAGCTTTAAGAAGGTGTAAAACGGAAGGTAAAAGACTTACGGTATCACAGGTATTAAACCCAGAATGCCAGGAAAATCTGGTAAGGCTTGATGATGGCTTTTACATTTTTCGAACTTTGAGGAGTTCTCCACCATATTTAGAAGCTCGAAAAAAAGATGTGTTTGCTATGATACGCCAGTTAGGACTACCTACATGGTTTACCTCATTGTCATCTGCAGATACAAGATGGTTTGATTTGCTGAAAATTTTAGCATCAGTTAATAACGAACAAACTCTTAAAGATGAGGATGTTGAAAAAATGACTTGGGTAGACAAAACCAAACTTGTTCAAACTGATCCAGTGACATGTGTTAGATACTTTGATCACCGTGTACAGGAGTTTATAGGAAGTGTACTTAAAAGCAGTCATGAACCATTGGGAAAAGTCAATGACTACTTCTATCGTGTCGAATTCCAGCAGAGAGGTTCTCCACATATTCACATGCTTCTATGGATTGAAGGTGCTCCAGCATATGAAACACACACAGATGAACAAGTGGTATCATTCATTGATCAGTATGTTTCGTGTTCAAAAATTGATGACCCACTTGTTGACTTCCAAGTACACAAGCATTCACGATCGTGCAGAAAGAAAGAAAAGTCTATTTGCAGATTTGGATTTCCAATTCCACCAATGAAAAAAACAGTTATCCTGGAGCCACTTGTTGCAGATCAAGCTGAAATAAAAAAGTACAAAGAACTGTTTACTTCAGTCCAAAAAAAGTTAAATGAGATGAAAGAAGATGATTTATCGTTTGAACAATTTTTAACTGAACTAGACATAAATGAAGAAGAATATGTTAAAGCTGTTCAAAGTTCAGTGGATGGACCGAAAGTATTTTTGAAAAGGAATGTTGCCGAGGTGAGAATAAATGCCTACATGAAACCCATTTTGACAGCTTGGGGAGCCAACCATGACCTTCAGTTTGTTTTAGATCCATACGCATGTGCTGTTTATATAGTATCATATATCAGTAAAGCCCAAAGAGGAATGAGCATCCTCATGAATGAAGCATGTAAAGAAGCAAGAAAAGGAAACATGGATTTAAAGAAGCAAGTAAGACATATTGGTAACACATTCTTGAGTAGTGTTGAAATCAGTGCACAGGAAGCATGCTACCTTGTTCTACAACCTCCAATGACCAAATGTACACGAGATGTCATATTCATAAACACATCACCACCTGAGAAGCGTACATTCCTTTTGAAATCAAAGAAAGCCTTAGAAAAAATGTCTGAAAACTCAACAGATATCGAGGCAGACAATATAATTAAAAGGTATTCAAAAAGGCCAAGGCAGCTTGAACACTGGTGTCTTGCTGATTATGTATCACAACTTGAAATCATATATCCAGCAACAGATGACATGTTTCTTGAAGATAATGAGCATAATGATGATGAAATAAATGAGCCTGAAGAAATTGATCCAGACATGTCAGTTAAGGAAGGAATAAAAATAACGTTGAAAAGTGGCATGAAAATTAAATCAAGAAAAAAGCCTAAAGTATTACGTTATGTTCGTTTTTCACTGAAAGTGGATCCAGAAAACTATTACAGAGAAAAACTGTTATTATTTCATCCATGGCGTAATGAGAGTGAAGATGTTTTAGGAGAAGAACATCATAAGTATTTTACTTTCGTTCTAATCCTTTTTCTGCTATTGTGTACTGATTCCATGTTGTAATAATAATGAGAAATAAAATATGTTTAAACCAAGATGTTTTAGCTGGACATAGTTCTTATGAAGCTCGTTACTTGGCTTTGAAGAATTTCATAGACATTAAAGTCAAAGAATATGAGAAAAATGTTGATCAGTTAAATGAGGCAATAGAAAGGGCTGCTGATGACTTGAACTTCGATGAAATAGCACCAAGCAATGAGCAAAGAGAATCTGATGATCTGCTAACGGGTTCATTGGCAAGTGATCAGTTTGTTTGTTTTGATCCAGATCGTCCGCAAGTACAACGTCAGTATGACATAGGAAATGACATTGGTGCTTCCGTAGCATTGGTAGATATTACTGTAAATACTAAACGAATGTCTGATGCAAATTATAGATCTCTTGTACAGTCATTAAATAAAAAGCAACATGAGTTCTTCCAGCATATTCTTCAAAGTGTCAAACGAAACCTGGAGCCTTTGCATGTATTTCTGTCTGGTGGTGCTGGTGTTGGAAAATCGGTAGTTGTATCAGCTTTACACGAAGCATTGTTGCGACATTTGTCTTCTACTGCAGGTGACAATCCTGATGTTTGCAAAGTACTTTTGTGTGCACCTACTGGAAAAGCTGCTTTTCACATAAGTGGTATGACTATCCACTCGGCATTTCGTATCCCTGCTAGTCAAGGCTACTCCATCAAACCACTGGATAGTAACACACTTAACACCTTGCGAACTATATACAGAGATCTCGCTGTTGTAATGATTGACGAAGTTTCAATGGTTGGAAACAACATGCTGATGCTAATCAATCAGAGGCTTCAACAAATTAAAGGTTCATCTCTATTTTTTGGTGGTGTTCACATGATTCTGATTGGCGACCTGTTTCAGTTAAAGCCTGTAATGGATGGATGGATTTTTGAAAACTTAAAGAACAACTTTGGTCCTCTTGCAACAAATTTGTGGCAGGAATTATTTGCAATGCATGAACTTGACGAAATTATGAGACAAAAAGATGACAAGAACTTTGCAGAGATTTTGAATAGGCTACGTGAAGGAAAGCACCAACAAAGTGATATTGAAGTTCTTAAACAACGTGAGATAAAAACGGCTAACCCAAATTATCCAAAGGATGCTATTCACCTTTTTAACACAAATGCCAGCGTGGACTCGTTCAATAAAGCAGCCTTTCAATTATCGCCTGGTGTCAAAATTGTTACAACAGCTTTGGATGTTGTAGTTGGAGATGATACGAAAGCTGTAAAAGAACAACTCCTTTCAAGGTTACCAAATGATGCTTCAAAAACGGCTGGTTTGCAGAAGAAACTCGGTATAGCAGTTGGGATGACATATGACCTATGTGCAAATCTTGACGTTAATGATGGTCTAGCCAATGGTTCCAGTTGTTGTATCCAATTAATAGAAAGCAAACAACAGAATACAGACAGACCAAGCATTGTTTGGGTCAAATTTTATGATCAAAATGTAGGATCTGAATGGCGTGCCAAATACAGACATTTATATCATATTGGTATTGATCCTTCTTGGACACCCATTTTTGATATCAAAAGAAACTTTGTTTACTTCCGAAAAACATTTCTGAGGATTCAGTTTCCCCTTCGCCAGTCTACAGCTAAAACTGTTCATAAATCGCAAGGTGACACTTTGAGTGAAGTTGTTATTGACATGTCTGGCACACGGGTCTTTTCTCATGCTCACTACGTTGCCATTAGCAGGGCAAAAACACTAGAGGGCCTCAATATTCTGAATCTTAATGAAACGAAGATATCGGTGTCTGAAAAAGTCAAACAAGAAATGACTAGGTTACGAAATGAACTAATTCTTGCTTTGTGTTATGTTCCATTATATCAAATTCAAGACACGTTGGCAAAACTTGTGTTTCTGAATACTCGATCTTTGAAAAATCATAAAGATGAAATATTTCATGAACCAAATGTTCAAGATGCAAACATGGTTTGTCTTGTTGAAACATGGCTTACTGCTTCAGATGAATTGCATTCTTTGAATGTACCAGGATATCAACTATTCAGAGCAGACGGGTACCAAAGTGGTAACACAAGGCCACATCGGGGTATTGCATTGTATTTTAAACAAGGTATCCCTGTTGTGCAAAACAAAACGCTTGTTCAACAAGATATTGAAATTGTCCTGACAGAACTTTTGTTTGACACAAGAAGAATAATTGTTGTTACATTGTACAGGTCTCACTCATGTTCAATAAGTTCCTTCAGAAAACACTTACTCGAGTTTGTGTCACCCGTCACATACAATACAGAGTTTGTAATTCAAGGCGACTTGAATTTTGATATCTTACAAGGAGAAAATACAGTCAGTACCTTCATTGAAGAACAATTTCATTGCAAGCAACTTGTTCAAAAAGTGACTCATAATTCAGGATCACTAATTGATCATGTTTACTCAAACATTGCATCTATCAAAAGCGAAGTGATAGAGTGTGTTTGGTCAGATCATGCCTTAGTTTATTCTGCAATAGCTCATTAAAAAGTCATTGATCACACATTGCATCTAGAAAACTAAAACTAGATAGCATATGACTTTAAAAAAACACATCACTTTCGTGTAGTAGTACTCTATTCTTCAACCCACCAGGATAAAAATTATTCCTACTTACTGCATAATGCAGTCGGTAGGAATAAGGCGGTTTGTGTCAGAAATGGGTTGGCCGCCACTTTTCAGTATATACAATCAACGTGGTCAAGAGACCACCTCTACTAAGAGACCACATGCTGAAATATACCACGATTTCATTTCCCCACTGTATTGTTTTGAATTAAAATACTCTTGTATTAAGAAGCCACCAATTTTTGCTCTTCCCTTGAGTGGTCTCTTAATAAACTTGGTCTCTTAACACAGGGTTGACTGTACACTGACCATTTCTATGCATTTGTTATTATGAACTCATATATTAATCTCTATGCATTTGTTATTATGAACTCGTATACGATATTAAGATGTTTTTTTACTTATTAGAGTTATGTATTATGTATTATTGTTTTTTATGGCCTCCACCACGTAATGCTTAAAGTAGCACATGACAATCTGACAACTTGTCATAAAAATTTAAAAAAAAGGTATTAATCTAACATTATTCATGATTCTGACTTTAATGTGCATGCATATATTTAAATAAATTGCAAAAGACAAAATGAGAAGTTAATTTCTTATCGTGTCGATCTGTATAATTCTGCCGAGAAACACTGTGCCTTAGATAAAATCTTATCTCGGCAGTTACTTTCCTATCCCGTCAGGTACACCTTTTTTGATGACATTAGGGTATATTTGATGATGTCTGTGTATTTTTAAACGGGACACAAATGGAAAAAAAAGTAAATTAAATGATTTTAAATGATCAACATGATCAATAAAATATCATGTTAGTGCCTGAATGTAATCCAGTTTATTAGGTTTAGCACAAAATTCTTCTCAGCCTCACCTGATAAACTGGATGTCATCAGACACAAACATGATATTCTACAATAGCTTTAAATTATATATTATCTGAGGACAATATCATCAACAATTAGTAAAAATCTAATAATACATGATAACAGTTTATAAATATGGAAATTATGTAAAAAAACTTAGATGACTGTACGACTTTAAAGATAGTCAAGACTTTCGTGCGTCTCTTTAAATACTAGAGCTTTCAGAGAGTTTTAAGTTGAATATAACGATAACACATGATTCATTAGATAAATAACAAGCCTCGTATACTAGTTAATAGTGCTTTTCAAATTCATAATTATATGTTAACTTATTCAGATGTTAATTTTACTTGTATTATTGTAATAATTTGCTGTATAATGACACCAAGTCTGAAGAAGATGACATGAAAGACTAATATGGAGAGAACGCTATGGTCGGATTTCAAGCACCTCAGATTTGTGATCACTTGAATTGGACGCCATGCACTTTCAATACAGACAACAAGAATTCTTCACATTACCAAACATTAAAACAACGGTAATATATTGTTCCAGATCGTAATAGACTGTCATGACAGACATAGTTTTACAACAACTTTGTAGACAAATTGTCTTTGAGAGAACAGCTTTGCCATTACAGAAAAACGAGAAAAAAGGCCATCATAGTAACTACATCACTCAAATGCAGTGGCACCGTACGCTCGCACTGTACTACAAAGAGGAAATTTAATATACAGTGAAAAGGACAATACACAGCACAACGTGTGGTGAAGACAGGGTTACTGACTTGGAACGCTCAGTAGGCAGATAACAAATGTTGCTTCTACGTTACATTACATTTCTCAGCAAGAACAGCTTTGTCAAAGTCAATATTGGTTCCGTGTTTACCTAAAGTTTAACAGGGTTAATGTACATACAATGATTGAACATATCGTAAACTGGAACAGGCACTATCAGGATGTGAACATTTATGAATATAGATATAAAAATCGAACAGGAAAAGTAGCATTCAAGAACGACAGTCAACCACAAACACACACAGAAACTTCGAAAGAAATACCATTCTGTGAAAAGGAAAATAAGGGCCAATTAGTAGTATTTAAAGATATGAAATAGAATCGTATCAAAGATCCATAAGAAATAATGTTTACAATTTGTAAACTTACGGACGGTTACAATAAGTCCAAAACCCGACAACAGTGTCTAATAATACACGAGGAAAGTTGAGGAAAACCGTAATAAAAGGGGCCAAAATGTCGATGAGCACAAAACCTTCAATGTGGTATATGAAACACACGTGTTTAAGGAAAAACCTGGATCAATGAATGTCATACAATCCCCGTCGGATGAAAAGATAAGTTGAAAATATATTGACTACAGTTGGTATTAAAACTGTGATAACTGTTTTGCATAAGAAGATATGAAATATGTATTGTTTTGTTCCAGTATTGCTGAAGCATCATCAGTAGTGCAAACAACATCAAGTGTGATAATTCCAAGGTTGCAAAGATGCACAAGAACAGTTATGGACTAATACCTCATATTGGTTCCTCCAAATTCCATGTATTGTTCATCAAGATTTATATCAAATGATTTATTGCAAATTGGAACAGACTAACCAGCAGCATTTCCATATTTTAAAAAAAAAAAGCATTCTGCAAACACAACTGAATTCATATACGTGCATGAAGAATATATATAACCCAACATTACCATGGAAGAACACGTCTAGTGTTGTGTCATAATTGAAAGTGCATATATCTTCCAAGTGGATCATTCCAGGAACGCAAATCCTATTCTGTGCCATAAACACTTACAGAAATAACCTCAACTAATCCTATAGAGAACTGAATATAGATTACTGGACATCCAACAAATGAAAAAGAACCTTCAACCATTTCCATAAACATGACCTAAAAAATATGGAAACAGAGATATATATATTGTAAATATATACATGGACATAGATTCATTGATAGATGTTTGTCATAAACGAAGGCTGTTCAGATATTACATGGACATTTTAATAATTAATACACTGTTATACAGTCAATGTAAATTATATTACAATAAAGGTTTACATTTTCACTTTCATATAGGTAAACATTACAAAATTATTTGAAACAGATTTCAAGAAATACAAGTTTTTACAACATTCCATAACTGTAATTTTGCAACACCAGTTACAAGGCTATTTCAGTTTTGTGCATTTTTGTCGACGATTTTCCTTTCATTTAGCCATTCTCGAAATGCAGTTATAAAACAAAAGACTTCACGTTTTGAACTGCTCCGTAGATGCATTTCTCAGGCTATTAGGTCATTAATTGCAACATAACTACATGCGATATCGAATTTTGGTTAAAATCATTTTATTTCTTATCAGTTGCATTACAACATAATATATTGCATCTTAAAGGTTTACGTCAATAAATAAGAGCAATATCGAAAGTCCACGCATTATTTCAACAGCCCTCGAATACAAAAAACAACTGTTTACATATGAACATCACAGTTCACATTGATAAAATCTCTAAAACATTTCTATTTTGTCATATACACATGTAATATGGGCAAAGAATAGGGCCACTGCAGATCTCATTGGAGGGAAAGGCAGAGAAGTAGAAACCCCCACCTCCCCACCTAATTTCATGTTCATGTTATCATTTTTTGTTCATGCTCATTAAAGGTCTTCATCATGACCCCTGCATTGTTTCAGGTGCCATCTTGCTCATATCACTAGAGCAGTGGCAGAAAAACTATAATGTCGCTCCAGTGTAAATGGAATGTCTTCAATAGAATTTGCAGCAACTCTGCATTTCAGGGTGAGAAGGTTCTAGGCCCGTTCTCGATATTTTATCTCGATGTACAGGGAGGATGAGCCTGGCATGTTCATTCCTTTTAAGCGCCATATAACCTTTCAAGTGTTGGTGCGCCTTAAAAACCCAATTCCATTCATGTACACATGTAATTGAAACACGGTCATGGTATTATACTCTTATTACTCATTTCTTTTCGTCTTACGGATGGGGGGAGGAGTACAGTACTGGTTCTACCTAGGAAAAGTGGGTGGTCTGCCTCCACCACAAATTGGTCTGCCTCCACCACAAATCGACCGTCATATATAACCTTACATGTGTTGAAAATGATGTAAAACACAATACAATCAAATCATTGTTTAAAGGAATATTGCCTGTGTTATTTACCATATTGATGCATACTGTTTCTTGCATTTGTTTCGACAAGATACAGAATAAAAGTTTCAGTATCTTTAATATTGCAGCTATTGCATTACCAATATGATTTGGTTATACAACCTGATCATTTCTGAATGTAAAGGGAGATTTCACAACAGAATATGCAACAACTCGACAGTTCTGCGGTTGAAAACCATAGTATCCCCGTGTGGTTCCCGGGGGCCCCCATTTGGTCAAGGGCCAAAGAATAGGGCCACTGCAGATCCCTTTGGAGGGGTAGGCAGAGGGGTAGAATCCCCCCAAATTCATGTTCATATTATCATTTTTTGTTCATGTTCATTAAAGGTTCATTAAAGGTCTTCATCATGATCCCTGCATTGTTTCAGGTGCTATCTCGCTCGCATCAAAAGAGAAGTGGCAGAAAAACAATAACGTGGCTCCAGCGTAAATGGAGTTTCTACGATAGAATTTGCACCAACTCTGCAGTTCAGGGTGAGAAGGTTCTAGATCCATTTTCCATATTTTATCTCGATGTACATGGAAAATGAGCCTGGCATGTTCATGCCTGTTAGGCGCCATATAACCTTTTCATGTGTTGGTGTGCCTTAAAACCCCAATTCAGATCATTTCCATATTACACAACATATAAATCGTACAATGTTAATAGGATCAGAATGCGTGTTCATCCCTGTTTGGCACCATGTAACATTTTTGTGTTGTTGCACGTCAAACCCAATTCAGTTCAATTCAGGTAATGAGTGATGGTAGCAAAATATGGCTGCAACATCATTGGAATGTTTACAAAAAGATAGCCCCGTGTGGTTGCCGGGGGCCCCGTTTGGTCACGGGGCAAAGAATACGGCCACTGCAGATCCCTTTGGAGGGGTAGGCAGAGGGGTAGAATCCCCCCAAATTCATGTTCATTTTATCATTTTTTGTTCATGTTCATTAAAGGTCTTCATCATGATCCCTGCATTGTTTCAGGTGCTATCTAGCTCGCATCAAAAGAGCAGTGGCAGAAAAACAATAACGTGGCTCCAGCGTAAATGGAGTTTCTACGATAGAATTTGCAGCAACTCTGCAGTTCAGGGTGAGAAGGTTCTAGTCCCATTTTCCATATTTTATCTCGATGTACATGGAAGATGAGCCTGGCATGTTCATGCCTTTTAGGCGCCATATAACCTTTTCATGTGTTGGTGCACCTTAAAACTCAATTCAATTCAATTACAAAAAGATGAAAGGTTTGTAATGTCATTTTCTGCCGGAACCATATGACATTTTCTGATGGTGCACTGTAAGAACCAATTCTACCGGATTAGTTGTCGTGTACCATTAATTGTAATACTGTAAATTGATATTTATTATATTACAACTGTTCCCTTTTGTTTAACTTTACATAAGTGTTGAAATAAATTGATATATTTAGCATTTTGTGTACTGTTCTTTGTTAAAGCCAATATATTGTATTATTCATTTTAATTAGTGCTTCTTTATGTTAAATGTACGCCCTGTAAATATGTTGATTTTTTTTTATAATTTGTAGCTATTATAGAGTTACATCTCAGTCAAAACTTTCTATTTCAGAAAACCATCGTCATATATTTTTAGTTCTACTGAAACCTTTTCAAACTTGAAATTCATTGTTTGTTTTCCGTTACATCTATATTAAATCGATGAGTTGTTTAATTTTTTTTTTTTAAATCAGTATTTTTTTTTTTTTTTTAATTTTTTTTTTTTAGCTCTATGTTGGACCAGTCAGATCAGTAACAGAGGAGTTATGGCTCTTGATTTAGTTATATTCTTGATTTAGCTATATTTTGCCTCGTTAATACGGTAGAGCCTTCACTTTGCATCTGATCTTTTACCAACCTTTGCCATGTTAGCCAGTAGAGCGTCCACAGGCCCTCTTGGGCCTCTTGTTTTTGTATACGATTCTGTTGACATTTCGCAAAAATCAGTTCTCCCAAAATTAAAAAAGGTCACATGACAGCGATGTCCAATCAATACATTCGGCCCGCCTCCTAGATGAGAAACCACATACTTTGACAAAATCACGTGCTTTGCTGTATGCTAGGTAATACTATTTTTATGGAAACAACTCAACTTCTTACATACAGGTGAAATATGAACATGCAGCAATATACACATACATACAGTTAATAGACAACAGAGAGATATATTCTTTGCGACATTCACAAATTCTAAAGTCTAAGACTCTAGATCTAAAATATTATTCAGAGTGCTTTAATTGTAAGTTTCAATGGTTCATACGTAGATATGTTTCAACTTTACATTTTATTTTCTGACAAATTTAACTTAATACTTTAAAGTCATAAAAAAATAGACTATATTAAAAATACACACACATATATTATATTATACATACTGTTGTTATATTAAGCATTATTTTGTTTATTTCATTTCATTCATTACATATGTTGTATATCTGTCCTACTGGGCCTTTTCCTCTTTTTCTTTCGCTTTTATCACTTTTCCCAATGGTAGCTTTCAGTGGAACTAGATCCATACAGTGTTAACTTTTCTTCTAATTATGTAATGCATACAATTATGCAGTTCTACATTTTCACAACATGTTTCTAGATAAATATTATACGTCTATATACACGGCGCCTGAGCGCTACAGTTCTTGTTTTCGTGTTTCCTACTCCAACTCTCAAATTCAACACCCCAACACTCTAAAATAAAACTCAGTTCTCCCCAAATTAAGAAAGATCACGTGATAGCTATGTCCATTCAATACCGTCGGCCAGCCCCTAAATGCGAAACCATATACTTTGACAAAGTCACGGGATTTTATCTGTATATTTGGTAACTGTCAATGGTGTATTACATGCCATGACAATCAGATCTAGATGCTATTAAATAAATTAGAAACAATATTTTGATGGAAACAACCCAACACCGTAGATAAATTCTTGTTAAAGTAAAATATAAAATTAAATGATGAACATGCAGAAATGTTAAATTAAAATAATATATGCAAGTAATAGACAACAGAGAAATATATTCTTTGGAACATTCTCAAGTTCTAAATACTAAGACTCTATATCTAAACTATTATTCAGAGTGCTTTAATTTAAATTTAAATTGATTCACATGTAGATATGATAATGGACCTTTGGAAACGGCCGAACACGACACATACAAAATATCGCAGTCTTGGTTTGATTGAGACTGTACACGAACGGTAGTGAAATGTGCTAGCTACCGCTCACGCCCTCTAGCCCAGGGTTGAGCAGAACTCAATATTCATAAAATCAATAGTACAGAATTTTCACCATCCCGCAGATGGCATGCATATGGCGGTGGACATAAAAAAAAGAGTATGATAATGGACCTTTGGAAACGGCCGAACACGACACATACAAAATATCGCAGTCTCGGTTTGATTGAGACTGTACACGAACGGTAGTGAAATGTGCTAGCTACCGCTGACGCCCTCTAGCCCAGGGTTGAGCAGAACTCAATATTCATAAAATCTATAGTACATAATTTTCACCATCCCGCAGATGGCATGCATATGGCGGTGGACATAAAAAAAGAGTATGATAATGGACCTTTGGAAACGGCCGAGCACGACACATACGAAATATTGCAGTCTCGGTTTGATTGAGACTGTTCATGAGTGGTGGTGAAATATCTTAGCTACCGCTCACGCCCTCTAGCCCCGGGTTGAGCAGAACTTTACATTTTATTTACCGACACTTTTAAATTCATAAAACTATATTACTGTAAAAAGAACCACAAATATGGCATTTTATCACATAACGTCCCTTGTTAGCAGTGTCGAACACCCATTTAATATTCTATTGTATGACACACGTGTAATACAACCTGGAACGATTTTGATTGGTTGATTTAAACCTGTAACACTACGCAAGTTTGTTAACTGAAAACTATTTTATTTATTACAAATTTACCCAGATCTGAGTCATAAACTTATTATTTTTGACAGCTTATAAAAATAATGTACTTTATACAAAACATTGTTGTTGGTTTATTAAAAAGTTGGCGTAAACTTCTATTTTGTAAAGAGGTAAAACACGATCTCTTTTATACGCAACGTTATGTGTGAGACTCGACGCTACGACGTCGAATATTTTATGACGTTTTGGCGCTAAAGTGTGTCTGACGTCGTGGCGGTTCTATGTCCATCTGAATTATTTTTTACTAATTTGATTGCAATGTTATATGATAAAAAAGGATCTTAAATTCGTTCCCATTCCATATAAGATTTAAGAAACTCGTTATGAATTATTTAACGAGCCTTTTGGCGAGTTAAAATTAAAAATAATTCATAACTCGTTTCATAAATCGTATATGAAATGTGAACTCGTTTAAGATCT
Organism: Cyrtodaria siliqua; assembly: GCA_037043455.1. NCBI lineage: Eukaryota > Metazoa > Mollusca > Bivalvia > Adapedonta > Hiatellidae > Cyrtodaria > Cyrtodaria siliqua. Next base: position 146,498 of record JAWPHD010002670.1, on the reverse strand, counting down.
TTTATATAACACATACACTTACGTGTACGTTTAGTTTTAAAACAATATAGACGAAATGATGTAAGGAGACCTTCGAGCGATATATTGAGTTTAATGCTTAAGGAGGTTGGCTGGGAAAGGACGTAGTGATGAGATTTTTTTTAATTCATATTTAAAGCTTCTTTGGTATAATTTAGATTCAAAATTATCAAAAAAAGTCTAGGTCACCACACTTTTTTCCCCACTAGACGTCATTGAAGAAGGCACATATTTCTAACTTCAAAATCTCACTAAAAAGAGGAAAAATATAGTCATTGAACATTTTCACGATTGTTTTCATAACATTACGTTTATTGAAAAACAACAATTAATTTTCGATTGCATATATACATATCGTTCAAATCATACAAAAACAATTGTAATCCTCATTCGTCTTTTTACTTTAAAAAGCAAACGTATATGGACCGTACCCCACTCACTTTTGTTTTTACCGAAAATATAATTCAAGATAAAAAATTATGTTGTAATGATCAACTTTTTTTAAAACTTGTATATGTCAAGGTCTTATGAAATTTCTTTCAAAACAAGTACAAAAATATATAGGTCACCAGGCTTCTAATGATTTTTTATTAAAAATTCTTTAAATTACACCCATTACTGTACACACAATTTTGACATGGAGATCGAAAGTAAAATTAGCTCAGTATCTACTTTTTTATATATATTCCACTACTGAAAAACAAAAATCTGATTTATTCTATAGCAAAAGGCTAAATTCTACTCAGAGTTACCCATACCCCCTATTTTGCTGACAACAAAAAATGATCACAAATGACGGAAAAAATATGAGAAAAAAATAATTTGCTTAAAATTTGGTATGTTACCATCTTAAATCCTACATTATATCCATATCTACTTGAATGGAAAAAATGAAACAATTCTGTTGTCAAATAAAACTATGATTTAAAAAATAAAAAGTTTAGACTTGAAGATTTCAAAACTTGACCAGCCAACATCCTTAAGGAAAGTAGAAACGAATTTATGCCACCGTTTAAGTTTCACGTTGGAGCTATGATGATAGAAATACATGTTTTTATATGCGTAAGGAAAACGTTTTGGTTAATTTCAATATACTGTAGACGAAATGGTTTATGGTAGGTCTATAGTTGATGTGGCTGTCAGTAGCCCTCCACAACACTGCTAACGTTGGCTATCAGAGTTTGTTACTTTTGTCTGGAGGGAACTATATGTACCTCTCCATTTAACATATAGTTTGGAATGAATGTATATACACATGAGAAACAATAGCCCAGTTAAAAAGATATGTCGTTTTAAAATCCCTTCAACTTTCAGCACAATTGGCTCACATGAAGTTGGATATTACAACTCTGCATGTCCAAGATTAATAATTTGAATGCACAATAGTATGAACCCTTACTGTAAATCACTGTTAGATAAACATTGCATGAGCAAATTGTGTAATTCAATTGAATATCAGATGTCAAGGACCGCTCAATTAACCTTTTGTATGAAGTAAACATATAAAGTATATTTTTCATTAATTGTGTTTTGGTTTTATTTTTGTTTCAAAACAATAAAGAATTATCAGAAAAGTTTTGTATTTAGTACAGCTAAAGTATTGACTGATATTTTTCTTCATTGAAGTCAAGTAAATTGTAAAACTTTAATCTGGCCTCAACTTATATACCTGAACGGACCGGTCACGTAGCATGTTAGCAGTAAATATGCAAGCTTTCCATGCTTTTTCAATGACCAGTTAGCGTTTGGAAATTTGTCACTATAAGCTCCTCGGTTTGAGATAAGAAAAGCAGTTTGCTCACAGGAAGTTGAAAATATGACAACACTGCATTGCCCACTAAAGGGAAGCAAACCATTACAAATTCATACATATATCAAGTCACACAATATGTTTTTGATATTATTTCTGTTAATTGTTGACACTATTGGATTTGTTTTAAAACAGAAATAACAACGAAAGATACAAAAACAACATCATCAACAACGATAATACTAATACTATTAAGCTACTACCAATACTAATTCATTAGACTCTATGGCTGAATGATGGGAATTTCTCAGTGAAAGAAAATTCAGCACTTAATATTAATAATTAACTCCGAACACAAAACTAACTAATTCTGACGTTGAGTGTTGACGTCAGTAAATTGTTGCTGACATCAGCCGATAACGTTCAATAAAACAAAACAGTTCGCTTAAAATCAAACACACAGTGACTTAAAATTTAATAAATGGACTATTTAAATGCTGGGTTCGATAATATGAACAACCACCACTAAATAGTATGCGCGTTGAGTTTTATTCACTCACTTGCATCCGCTCGTTCTTGAAAGTAAACACACGCCGACCACCTCGTAACGGATTTCCCTATAATCGAATCCAGCAGTTAAATAATATCTATATAAACATCATGGTTGAAAAGATTACATTTTCTTGTGACCTCTGCGCTCTTTTTATAAATGGACAAAACACGTCTTTTTGCCTTTCTATGTATAGATTTTGTATCACATTTCACGAGTTTACTTTAGTTAAGATATCGCGTAAACAAGCTGGAATTCTTTTTTAAGCAAGTTATTGCATGAACAATATTAAATGGAGATTGAATTTCCAATATTTTTAAGGCCAACACATTTTAACACATACGTCGATCTTGCATAATTATTGTCTATAACTTAAAAGCTTTAAATGATTTCCAAAGCAAAGTTAATGAAAACGCAAAGCAGCTGTTTTCTCGTGAGTGGTATAAGCGGCCACTGACCGTTCCGATGCGAGAGCCCTATTGTAAACTGATATATGTTTCTGAAGTCACGTGACTTGCCGTTTAATAACCTTGTTATTGTTGTTTCTTTTAATGCGTACTTCTAGATGACGGTAACTGTGGTAACTGCATTTCGTGTTCGACATAAACACATACTATACTGACGTTTATAACATAAATACTTTCAACATGTTATAATGATAACACGTTATCTATATATACTGAAACGCAAAAGAAACGCAACACGGGAATTTCCGCTATATATTGTATATATTGAACACTTAATTCCACACAAAACTTTGAAGGAATACTTTTTGCTGTATTATGTGTTGTTTTAGTATTTTTTTCTGAAAGGATAGGTCTTACGTAGCCATGTACCATTCGATTATTGTATTTTACATACAATTATATAGCGGAAATTCCCATGTTGCTTTTCTTTTGCTTTTCAGTATATATGTACATTTGAATGTTATTCATTTGTAAAACTACAACGGCGTAATTTCTAACACAGTGTTCCTTTTATGTACATTTTAGTAGTTTGCACCAACTGAAACTCAGTATGAAATCGATTACGACCGAACTGTCGCCCTCATTCTTTCCCAGAATCCGTCCATATGCTCCTCTGCCTGCGGGTACTCCAGGTACGTTTTCTTTCTTAGGATATCCTGAATTTCTAGCGGAAGCTTTCTTGTGGGAATGTCTTCTTTCAATAACACACAGAGCACGTTTCTTCCAGTATCAATACCTTCCAACCTCGCCATGTTCATTTCATACATGCACCAATGACTTTTAAGAAACGCTTTCGTGAGGATGATAAGGGTCTTACGCGATGAAGTGACCGCTCTCATGATGTTGTCGGCAACAAACTGACCAGCTTCAAAATCGCGGTCGTGTACAAGAAGAGATATATTTCCAATTATTTCAAGTTGTTGCACACAATGTTGACGAACGAAACCACGATCCTCGTTCGCATACGATATAAACAATTCCTTTTCAAATTCTGTTTCATCCCCTCTGTTTGCCTGATATCCTCCGATCATTTTGAATTTGGTCATGTAGTACAGGTAGCGCAGGTTCCATTTATACCTGTACATCATGCCTCCGATCACAGTTATAATGAACGCAACAACGCAAAGACTCAGCACAAGAATCAAGATATAGAACGTTGGTGGGGAACATTCATACTCAAATTGAGACAATGTCCCGTTTTTCAGATTGTTTAAAAATATTACAGTGTCGTTGTCAAATCTGCATTGATATTCGTCAAAATCTTCGAAGTGAATTTCGCTTGTTGTAAGCCATTTTAAAAAGTCTATGTTAGAACAGCTGCATTTTATCAAATTGCCGGCAATGTTAATTGTAATGTTTTTGTGGTCGTCAAATGCCTTCCTTACATTTTCAGATAATGTTTCCAGATGGTTTTCCTTCAAGCATAAGTACTTTAAATTCTTCATTGGCGTCAGATCAAAGTTTATATGTGATATTCGGTTGTTAGAAAGGTACAGCTTCTCTAGGTTGACTAACTCGTGAAACGTCTTTTGCCGCAGATACAAAATTTGATTGTTACTTAGGTCGAGTATCTTTAAACTTTGGAATCGCAGAAATATAACACCTTCCCTTTCATCTAGCAAAGGGTAGCCCAAGTAATTATTGGATATGTTTAAGACCTTAAGATGAGACATGTTATGGAAAAGGTCGAAGGATACGTTGATCGCTCCAGGTAAATTTTCAGATACATCTAAGTATTCCAACATACTGTTATTCGAGATATTGTTGATGAAGTCTTCCATTTCAAACTGCAAATTTATAGTTTCATTGGTCTGAGATTTTAAGCGTTTTCCTTTATTTAATGGAATGTTCCACGCTCTTACCTTGCGCAAAATTTCTTCAAAATACGTCTCTATTTTCTTTCGTTGGAAAATGGATTGACTCAGCTCTTCAAACTGTTTCTTACTCACTTTATTGTCATGTGTTTTCCCTCCACACGTTTCTTCTGGTGAAACGGGACTAATACGTTGATGCTCCAAACTAATGAGTATATTATTTGGAACGTGACTTTTGAACATTTGAGCAGTATCAAAGTATCGAAGGTTCCCAAAGGTATGATATCGTACAAGATCTACCACGTAAGGTCCATAGAGAAACATGTTGTCGCGGATTGACAGATAGTGCAAGGATGTTGGGAAGTAACGAACACAGTCATCCGATAAACTGACAATATTGTTACTTTCTAGAGTCAAAAGTGTTAAAGACGTTTTTAGAATATTTTGAAAAAAATCAGTTTTTAATGTAGTGCAGGAGCCATATTCGTAATACTTATGCAGGGCATTTAAATTGAGGAATTTTATATTTGTGAACTGAAGACCGTGCGAAATGTTAGGTAGACTTTCAAATGTCAATACCGTGTTCCATGACAAGTCTAGAGCTTTTAAACTTATTAGATCTCTGAATGCATCATTTTCTATATAATCGAGATTACATTTTGAAATCAACAAGCTGAGATTGTTGGTTGTTTGAATGTTGTCAAAGAAATTTCTCTCAATCCTCGAGATATTACATCTCCCATACTCAGCGGATAAGAACAACTCTTTTAAGTTTCTCAACTTTCGAAACTCCCCTCCAAACTTTTCGCCAAAAAGACCATCAATTACCAATGTTTCCAATTTCTCAACGTTGCTTAATGCCCTGTCGGGGTACGTTTCATTCGGCAGAGAGTCTGATTGTTTGAAACGTTGCTTTATATCCAGAAACACTAATTGTTTCAGTGATCTAAATGCATTATCAGCTATATCGTAATATCTGATCCGGTTTAAACTTAGATCCAACATTTCCAAATTCGTGTCAGTAAGTTATTCGACATTGACAAGCAGGTAAGATTATAATACGTATTAAAGCTGCTTTCGCGAATTTCCTTGATTTGGTTACAACTCATATCCAAGCACACAGTGTTGCTGGGTAGGTTTTCCGGTATTTCCGTAAGGTTTCTATTTTTGCAGTCGACAAAGTACTGATTAATACCTGCAACCGATGTGCGATAGCAGCAGCACTTGCCACAGTTGACCTTGATGTGGTCATCAAATGACGACAAAGCTCCTTCTACGCTCATCTCAAGTGTAACGGAGATGCCTAGATGAAGCAGGAACACTTGCAGTAACCTGAAAATTGAATAACAAACTGAGAATAATACAGTCTGGAATATGTTACAGTGTAGATGTAGTGCTGTTTGGACATAGACACGCTTTTGTTACAATATGGCGGCCGGAAGTGGCAGTCAGAAGTATTTTTAGAATTTATCTACATTTTTATATATAGACGTATAGAAATAAGTATATACATCGAACAGGAAATGAAGCTTCCACAGAACACAGTAAACCCAAAAAACATGCAAAACGACAAATGAATGGCAATGTTAACTAGATATAGTCGATGGTGAGCCATCGCAGATCCCCATCTTTTTGAAGATGATGCATAGATTATTTCTCTTATCTCCATTTTCCGACATTGCATCAAAATTCTCAAGAGTCTCATGCACTTCCCTGGCAATATGCCAATCAACCCCCAAAGTTTGTATCTGCCAAACATCATGATAAACAATACCATAGCTCCCTAGCAACAGTAGTCGGAAAAGACGTCCTCAAGAAGTTTACGTTTCACTTCATATACTGAGTCCGAATAGATCACTATTTAAAAAGTGCATGGGAATAAAAAGTTAAAACGAATCACTAAGAATATAGTTTATGTATCATTTATATATCGTACATGGTGACCATCAGTCAATAAACAAGTACAAACCAGCCTAATCTGTCGCGTTTTTTTTTAGAATTTATTTTTATATCAACACAGGTAATTTCCGTAGCGGAAGATTGTCTAAGGGCTCCGAATGAAACTCCATCGATATCAAAATACTGTAAGAAAAATAAACCCAATTCGCTGACTTTGAAGTCAAATTAAATAATAAGTACAACTCGTTATAACTTGAACTTGGTATCAATACGTAAGAAAATAGTTTTTGAGTGAATGCAGGCTAATATTGGAAATGGTTTCTTTGCAGGTTCGCACTAATGGGTGCGCACAGAAAGGGTCGCGTTTGTTAATGGGAAGTCAACATTGGCCAGCAGGAATGAGGTTATAGAGTAGCAGCAATTGTTAACTTCCTCCTGTACGCAAGGTTATGGAAACAGAAGAAATCATGATCTGCAATAAAATAGTTTCCCGGCCACAGAAGAATCATGATACACACGTATTTGACCTTTGGACCCCTGAGGCGGACCCCCTTGGGGAGGAGTCAAAATAATGTTGCTCTTGCACGTCGTTATGATGTGGTGAAGTACTACACAAAGTTTGGTTGAATTTATAAGAAATAATAAAAAAAGAAGATTTGACCCCCTCCACGGCCCGATGACATTCGCCCAACACCCGGTCGCACATCGGAGGTTGAAATAAAAAAAAGTTTAATATGATATGTATCTTATATTTGTGGGTATACATACCAATTTGCATGTAAAAATAGTAAAAAATAATAGTGTAGTAGAATTTTTAGTGTATTTTACCTTTTTACCCCAGGGGCGGGCACCTTGCGGCGGAGTCAAAAGTAATGTTGCTCTTGCACGTTGTCATGATGTGGAAAAGTCATACATTAAATTTGGCGTTATGCAACATTACACACGGAAGTACGGACGGACGGACAGGAATACATGATCCCCACTTTTTTTGAAAAAAGGTGGGGATAATAAGTAATAAAGGCATATGACGTCACAAACACAAAGTGCTTGACAATAGGGCTACCGCCTTGGAACGGTCAGTGGAAAAAAAAGGCCAGGTTTTAGGGTGCACCAAACTTCACACTTACGCTACTGTCATCCCAATATTCTCTAAGCAAAAAGGCAGCATTAATAAGCAATATAAGTACACGTATATAAATACTGATAAAGGTGATCCTTTGGAAGCAACAAACACAACTAAGAGAATAAAGTAGCAGACTCGGTTTTATTGAGTCTGTTCATGAGAGGTCATATAATAATAAGAAGCAACACCTCTCACGCCCCTAGCACCGGCTTAAGCGGTATTCTACTTCAAAGCCACCGATATTGGGCTCGTTGGTCCCAAAGGACCAGTAAAAATAACACTACTGATTCGTAGCACGGGGAGACTTTTTACAGCCGCCACACTGCACTAATCGAACGCTAGTGCGAATGTAAACCCACTGGAAATATTTTATTAAACGTCAGAAAACATGCAAAACGACGATTACGTTATTTTAAAACAATACTACGTTAAAGCAACACTTTTAAATTGTTATATACAGGACGAAACTGGATTTCTTTCGTTTGATGTTGAGAGATTGGCATACAATGTGAGAATTTGTATTATTATCTATTTTCCGAAAATGTGTGTGTTAAATACATAAACATCCATGTTAGATAAGAAATAAACTATTTCCAGCGGGTTTATATTGTGCGAGAGTGTGCGGTACATGAATCACATCGAAACGGCGAAACAATGGACCTATGGCACTTGGTATCGATTACCAGGTATTGAAGAACAATATAAATCCACAGGAAATATTTTACTACTTAAATAAATATGTATTATTTATCTTCCCATGCGTGTTTTGGTTTATTCGATAAAACCACATGCTTTTCTACTTTAAAAGTCGTGTTACATCATATAATGTGAACAGCAACAATGTGTACAGCATGTGGCTGTTGGTCTGTGATGGTAACCGTGTGGGCGTTGCCGTCATAACAAACACTTAGAATTGTCTAAAATTGTATGATATACATCGAAAAATCTCGGCTAACGCCTCGAAGTAGTTCATGATGTATAATCGTAACACATCGGTAGACGTTCATTCTAAATCCGGTGTAAACACACTATGTAAACTCAGGTGTATCTATTCCGGAAGCTGGAATGCTTTTACCAAGAGAGCTTCAATTTTGAACGATTCATTCTAAATCCGATGTTAACACATTATGTAAACTCAGATGTATCTATTCCGGAAGCTGGAATGCTTTTATCAAGAGAGCTTCAATTTTGGACGATTCTGGGTCACACCAGTGACACATTTTTCGGTGAGTTTACCATCATGCTGTTTATGATTATCCGCGTACACAATTAAAACAACCCTAAAATAAGCAAAGAATCCTCGCCCTCAGTGAGAAGACACGGATAGGCTACTTACAAAAACATGGAATGTTCTGTGAATGATCGGTTTGTATGGGAACTTATACGATAAATAATTGCAGGAATGAATGCAGATTGTAAAAAGTATAGTGTTCCAATGACAATTATTCATATTTAACCAAACACATATTTAACTAAACAAATTCTCGAAGAACTGCTTCTGTGCAGTTTGCCGGTGTATGACTAGCTGCATATTTACTGTATACATAGCTGTGCTCCCACTACAAAATAACTGTATGCCTAGCTGATAAAACATTCTCGTTTTAGTTCACATATAAGAACGCTGCGCATGACATTTATGTGTTATTGATATACTTTCTGGGCTACATCATCCAACCCCATGCTTGTCACAAGCAACACTGTTAAATATATTACTATTATAAACTTGCAAATAAGAAGACATATTTTATAAGATCCTCATTTGTAACCTTAAAGCAATAGAGTAAATGAGTCAGTATACATTAATGATAACTGTCAGTTCAAAATGACAATTCTCTCGTTAAAGCATCCCAGCTTCCGGAAGGGATACACCTGAGCTTAAGGAACTGTAGATAGGTATTGGGTTTACAGTCGCTTTAAATAAAATCTTTCTGTCATATAAAATACAAAATAATGTCAAGAAATACACAAGAAATGAAAATGTCCAGCTGGTTTTTATTGTGCAAGATCAAAACCTTGTTTTGAGGACATACACAACCTGAAATCACCGACGTTTGGCTCAGGGTATCAATGATCTACAAATCCCGCCCTTCAGTACAAATCCCGCTCATCAGTACAAATCCCGCTAATCAGTACAAATCCCGCTAATCAGTACAAATCCCACCCTTCAGGTATTGATCTGGAACAATATAAACCCGCTGAAATATTTTTATCTCTTAGTTTCCTGTTCTCCAGGCAGGGCGAATTCGGGAAATTAAGAGACAAATTTAATACAGGAAATTATTTGCTTTGTAAAAACTGATTAGTAAAATCAAACATATTCACAGGTAGCAATGTAATGTCCAGAAACGAAGTTCATTTCCTACATTCTGATGTCGCTCTGATTACTGGGCAAATAGATCGTATATTATTTATATTTATTGTAATAAACAATAACTAGATTTGAATATACGTCAGTATATCAGTTTATAGTACATCATGATTACATGATGCTACACTATATTTTATAAAAAATAAAACTGGGATTCTGTCATAAAAAATCTTAATTGTCAAGACGTCATGACGTAGAAACACGTATTAGTGTTCTTGCACAACTAGACCCTGAACTTTACAATCTATGCAATTTTGATCAAATCCAATCTTAAATACAGAATATATAACGATAACAAGATTTCTGTATATACTATGTTCCAACAGAATAGCAATCCAGTGGTGTATAATGTCTATAGTTGTTGCTATAAACAATTATACACTACTCAACTTTTATAATCGATCACTTTTCAAAGAATCATATATTTTTAATAATTCATATTTAGATTTGAAATTTTAACTGGCGTCGTTTAACAAATATCGCTAGCGATTTATAAAACTTAATCTGCCTTGATTGGACTAAACCTTTGTTGATAAACGTAATACAATGTTGGTATGTATTTCGTGATTTCCAGTTTTTAGTATTTGTGTTATTTTCAAAAAAACATGGGTGACCGGTTATAAAAGTTGAGTAGAGTACATAATAAATATACTGAAACAACTTTTCCCCCAGAAATCTCGTTTAATTTGGACTCTTCGCGCGAATATAACACTGTCAAGCGAAGGTGCGTGACGTCACATTGTGTTTTCCTTTGATGAGAAAACACCTTTTAAAACTCGCTCGAAAAAAAATCGCCCACAACTCATACATACGGTGTCCTGTTAGGGCCATCTTACCATCGCATCTTACCATCGAGCATCGCATCATACGATCGCATCTTTCCATCGACCATCGCAACTTAAAATCGATCATCGCATCTTACCATCGACCATCGACCTAGGTCGATAGTAAGATGAGATGGTAGCATGACCCTAACAGGACACCGTAGTTTCAGCATCCAATACGTTCGTCTAGCATAGATCAGCATGCATATACGACTTGAAGCCTCGATTTCGGAGAAAACATGTAGGTTATCCGCCAGATGGCAATGAGGTGGCGCCAAAAGCAATGACTATGAATGCAAGTTGATAAATCAACCTTGCATTCAAAAACAATGTCAGATAAGAAATAAAATATTTCCAGCGGGTTTACATTGTGCCCTATTAGAACATGGTGTTTGGGAACACGTTTTTAAAAACACAGTGAAACCGCAAGCCGACGGCCCTTGGTATCGATGTTCTTCAACTTAACGACATATCTGACATGGATTTTTATTTATTTAATACGCACATTTTCGAGAGATTGAACATAATACAAATTCTAAATATAACTATATATGCATATATGCTTGTACAGATTTCCCAGGAGTGGCTATGTTATATTTGCTACGGAATTATATTGGCTTTATGATACATTTCTATGGGAAAGCCAATATAATGCCGTAGCAAAATGTAATACAACTTCATTATAAATGTAAAATTGTTAAATTAAAAAAAGTTTGCCTGTATTATGTTGTTTTACGATACTGAAATATTGCCAAATTCTTTAAAAAATAATGCTAAAATAGGATTTATGACTTACATCTTCATTATTAAAATTCCTTCCTTTGTTATGGATTCATCATTTCTGAAAGACAAAAGTATATATTTTTTCCTTTATAACATATCAATACAACGGGGAAGATTTAAGTATATTCCGGTTCCAATATCATAGATGACGTTTCCTTTATAAAGTTTCCTTTTAAAAGACCTCGTGGGAAGATTTAAGAATCTTCCGGTTCCACTATCATAGATAAAGTTTCCTTTATAAAGTTTCCTTTTAAAAGACCTCGTGTGGTTCCCGGGCAAGATTAGAGTCATTGCTTATACAGAGGGGTTAAAATCGTCCAACTCACAACACCTCCCGAATTCTTGTTCATTTTTTGTTTCAGGGGCTACTTGAGCGGTGACAGAAACAATGATCGTTGCTCCAGCGAAAAAGGACTGTTTATAAACAGAATTTGCAGCAACTCCGCCGTTCTTCAGATGAGAAGATGCAAGGTAATTTCGCATATTTTTATCTCGATGTAAATGGAGGGTGGGCCTGGATTGTTCGTTCCTGTTGAAGTCATATAACTATTTTGTGACTGTGCGCCGTAAACGCCAAACAATCAACTCATCTCCTTTAAAAGGCAATTTCTAGAACATGCAGTACATGTGTGCACTATACTGTGGCAGAAGGTGCTGTTTTAGAACATGCAGTACATGTGTGCACTATACTGTAGCAGAGGGTGCTGTTAAGGCAAGTTCTATTACATGCAGTACATGTGTGCACTATACGGTGGCAGAGGGTGCTGTTCTAGAACATGCAGTACATGTGTGCACTATACTGTGGCAGAGGGTGCTGTTAAGGCAAGTTCTAGTACATGCAGTACATGTGTGCACTATACTGTGGCAGAGGGTGCTGTTAAGGCAAGTTCTAGTACATGCAGTACATGTGTGCACTATACCGTGGCAGTTCTAGAACATGCAGTACATGTGTGCACTATACTGTGGCAGTTCTAGAACATGCAGTACATGTGTGCACTATTCTGTGGCAGAGTGTGCTGTTAAGGCAAGTTCTAGAACATGCAGTACATGTGTGCACTATACCGTGGCAGAGGGTGCTGTTAAGGTAACTTTAGACAGTTTAATCTAAGTTATTATTAGTAAACTGCTGATATTCACATTTACACAATCATTGAACAATTTAATATAAACTCATCTTCAGAAGACATGTTGGCTGAACACAGGTTCTCAAAGGTAAACAGGAATAATTACTAAAATAAGTCGATTTATTAATACCGTTTTCCTTTCAATCACAAACAACGTATATTCTATTATATTCTGTTCACAGCAAAGAAGCGCACAGGACTATAGCCCAGTCTAGTCTAGAACAACAGGTAATGTTTCCAGCGCTGTTGAACTATGTAGGAGCCCATGGTGTCCGATATTATGGCCTAGGCGTAGGAGGCCATGGTGTCCGCAAGGCCACTGTGTCCGCAGGGGGCGTCTCAACGTTATGTGATAAAGTGTAAGGTAGTATTATGTTTTGGGTGGAGATATAATGACTGAATGAGTAAATTGAATTGAATTGAATCTTGTTTAACGACTCATAAACCCATTATATATTATATAGAGCCGCTCCCAAGAGAGCGGACGTTGGTATTAAAACTTAGTGAGTGGGGAAATAATGACTAAATAAGGAAAATTTAATTGAATTGATGCTTGTTTAACGGCTCATCAACACATTTAAATTATTTAGAGCCGCCACAGAGATAAGGGAAGAGTAAATAGGAGTCCAGGAACCAGACCTACTCTTATTATCCAATAGATGAACGCGTTCGGAGGATAGACTCCGATACACGGTACCGCCAAGTTTACGTCCCCATCCGACGGACTAATGCTTAAATTTAAACTGTATGTATTTGATTAAATTGCACAAGCGTCTTTTCAGACGTATTGCAACATTTTATATGTACATTCGTTCAGTTTATGGGGGATGGCCTCCAACGTCCATATACCTATGACTCGTAGGCAAATAAATATTCTTTCTTTTTACCAAATCCATGTTCAGCAGAGTTCGTGAAATTATAAAACTAGAAAGGAAAAAAGAGGAAAGAAACACTAGAAGGGCCTAAGAAATATTCAACTCATGGTTTCGGATCTGTAAGTAAACTCATATATATAAATATCAATGTAATGTGGATAAAAACAGTTTTCCTTAATGAATGAATGCATGAATGAATGAATAAATGAATGAATGATATGAATAAATGAATAAATGAATGAATGAATGAATGAATGAATGAATGCATGGATGGATGGATGACGGATTTAAATAACTTAACGAGTACTTTTGACAATAAATTAGCGAATCGATCAATGGATTGGTAAATATTATACGGAAAAAAATATAGTAGTTAGTTTCATTATTTTAGTAGTTTCTCGTAGCTTTATGTAGAGCCACTCTGATTACTTTTATAAATACCATGCACACTTTTTATTTGTAATCGTGTATTATAATAAGTGAGGCTGAAATAAACAGTTGTTATTGTATTGCGAGCCCCCATACACTCCCGCTGAATTTATTTATGTTTTAGAGAATAATAAACCTTGTCATATTGCAAAGAAAATTCCCGGGATTGTATTGGTCAATGGTCCGTAGACATGAACATAGGACAATTTCCGTAGGTACCGCATACCTGCAATACGCAAAAACAAAATGGCGACGATAACGTTGCCGATTCGTTTTGGAAACCGCCGATTGTTTCCGTTCTATTGCTTTCCTGCGCTTTCCATTGTGAGTAAAGAAACAATCGTAAGTATATATTGTTTTTGCAATTTTACAGATAATAAAACATTAACATAGTGATAAAATACGTTTATTTTATGAAAATATCAGCCAAATATAACGACGTTAGAGCGATGACGTCACGAAAATAAACAACGTCTAGTTAGAGGCATTGGCGCAATAAAAATGAAATCGTGTTTTTGGCTGTTTGTTTCTTCTTAAATAAATGGTAACAACTTTCAAGAATGACAAATTCGTTATTAGGATTCTCGACAGGGAACATGGGCTCACATTCCCTGCCTGGAATGTATATTCCCCCTCACCTATTCCCCCTCACCGTAATAACGATTCTTGACAGGGAACATGGGCTCACATTCCCTGCCTGGAAAGTATATTCCCCCTCACCTATTCCCCCTCACCGTAATAACGATTCTTGACAGGGAACATGGGCTCACATTCCCTGCCTGGAAAGTATATCCCCCCTCACCTATTCCCCCTCACCGTAATAATGATTCTTGACAGGGAACATGGGCTCACATTCCCTGCCTGGAAAGTATATTCCCCCTCACCTATTCCCCCTCACCGTAATAATGATTCTTGACAGGGAACATGGGCTCACATTCCCTGCCTGGCAAGTATATTCCCCCTCACCTATTCCCCCTCACCGTAATAACGATTCTTGACAGGGAACATGGGCTCACATTCCGTGCCTGGAAAGTATATTACCCCCTCACCTAACGGCTCGGGTGAATATAATTTCCACGCAGGGAATGTGAGCCCATATCCTTTGTCAATACTCCTAATATAATATAAAGCGTATCTACTTCCTATAGATTGAACAATGATACAGAAAAACAATAAAAAGCGAATAATTCACACTAACAATGCAAAATGAATTATTATAGAAAATAAAAAGACAGTGTCTTGTACTACTAGCATTACTGATCCGTACACTTCTAGCGTAACGACACTTTCAAGGGTCGCATCTTACAATTATATGAGCTTGTGCACATATTTGATGTAGAATGAAGAAGAATATCGTGCGAGAGAGCGAGCGAAAGAAAGAAAGAAAAAAAATGAAATGAATGTGAACTCACCTGCAACACGTATATGCCCCGTGGACTCGGGACCGAATATTACGATTTCATGAGTACCATATACTGAGTATGCCTGTCTGTTACAAAACCTATTTTCGTGAATTGATGAATGTGAAAGCACCTGCTACAAGTATGTGAACTCTGGACTCGGGAACGAAATACGGAAGGAAATATACTGAGTATGCCTGTCTGTTACAATAAACTTTTTAAAAGCATATTTCCGTGAAATTGATAAGCAACAAGTATGTAATGATTTATTATGATTAAGACATGTCCATTGTTTTCATGTAAATCTATAACTCTATTGTTCTGATTATCATATAAACTAGGACATACTATTACATTACAACATTGAGTGAAGAAATGGGAATTTTCGTCGTTTTTGCTCATCAAAACATCGTACTATATATATATTTATTGAAAACACGTGATTTCACTACCAAATATATCGTCTATATTTCAGTCCATATGTACTATATAATATAATTTCTTTATTGACGGGAATTTGTTGATTTACATATATAGTTTATATTACTACCATATCATCCCTTATTTGTAAATAGTTTTATCTTTATATATTTACATTAATTTTTAATTACTACTTCATTTCTTCATCTTTCATCAGTTTTGCGCACAATATGACCTATTTATGTGTCGACGTGCCGTAAAACACCATTCATTCATTCTTTATTTCCGTCTCATCTTAGTGCAAACAATGCATATTTACATACAAATAACCCACACATTTAGTACTACAGTACTAGTTTGTCATTCCAAATACAATTACAGGAGACAATACAAGTATTAAATCAAGTGAGAGACACGATATAGCACAAATGTACTAAAGGTGTGTCTGTTCTATCGCTAATATTCGTGTTCGTTACACATAGTCAAATAAAATGTTATATACTGTCTATTATATATGATATGATTTTTAATTCTGCGCTATTATTAATATACATTAGTATCAAAGTGACAAGTTTTTCGATTCTGCCATCGTGTTATATCTGAGAAACCGTAGCGTTTGTTTGCTAAGTATGTCGTAGTTAAACTGAATAACTACTGCTGGTACATGATTTATTTATTGAAATGTTGCGATTTATTTGACACCCTCATTACTAATTAAGAACAGCCGAATCCAGGAGGATTGTCGCTCTTGTTTGTCAATTAAATTAGCGTACGCTTGTGTGTTGGCTTGTGATTTGAGCAGAATACTGGTTACTTTTCAAATCATGATCAGGTGAAAGATAATGTCTTGCCCAAGAACACTGACGAAACTCAGTGGCACCAGTGAGTCTCAAGTTAAAAGCAAACCCAATATTGGAAAGAGTATATTTGGAATTAAATTGAATTGGGGTTTTACGGCGCACCAACAAAAAAACGTTATATGGCGCCAACTGGTATGAAATTCTATACCCACTCTCCATTTATGTCTAGAATGGAGAATAGGCCTAGAACCTACTAACCTGCAGAGCTGCAGATTTGCTATTGTAAACACTACATTTTCAGCTGGAGCCACAATCATCGTTGTCTGCCACCAATCAAGTAGCACCTGAAACAATACAGGGATCATGATGAAGACCCCATGAATGACAAAATGACAAAATGACAAAACGGCAAGATGAACATGAATTCTGGGGGATTTTACCGTACTGTCTGGATTGCAGTTGTCATATTCTTACACGGGAACCACACGTGGGCAGTATAATTAGAAACCTGTCCATTTCTATGTTTGGCAGGTTTTAAGAATTAGTCGGGAGAAAATAGATACGAAAGCCTTTGGCATAGTTCTTAGCAATACTCTCAATCAGTTGCATGTATACTTTCACACATGTTTAATATATATAATAACTTTATTCAGGATTAAACATTCAGTACAACGTCTATAGCATACACACAATACATATACAGTACAGTGAGAACATCAAAGAACAATGTGAGAAAAAATAAGAAAAAAAAACACTATGGTATATAAAATCTACATTGACGTTTACAGAGAAGCGTTATAGTGTTTTTTGAAATGTGGTAAGGAAATTTATACTTGCATTTCATTTCGAAGTTTAAATGCATAATAAACATATTTTGATAAGTTTATAATTGTTCTGTTCGAGATATTAGACATTAACGCATCAACTTTGTTTATCGTGGGCCATCTGCAAAAGTAAGATTTAAGTGCCTATATATTGGACATACAAGCAAAACATGGTATTCGTTTTCTACTATATCTTGGGCACAAAGTATACATTTCCTATTTGCTTGATGGATATTAAGATATCTACCATTTTTCAAGGCTAAATTGTGAGAGAAGAGTCTAAATCTACCCAATGCTATTCGGAATTTATTATCATCTAATAGGTTCAAATCGTTTTCCATATCAAAACAGTGTTTACAGCGTTTAAAACGTAGTGTTATTATTTCACATTTCAACTATGTTTCATATGCTAGACATCTTCTCTTAATCACTGGCCAGAGTTTAAAAGGACACACGGCAACCTTGAGTTTTATATCAAGCATTAAATTTATCACCTCGGTGTATTAATTCTGTATCATTTTGACTTTAAAACAACTTGCATATAAAATAAAAAAAACCGACATATTAATTATGTTCGTTATGCTACAACGCTTTTAAATACATTATTGGTGCAATGTAACATATAGTTAGTAATATGTAAAAACAATTTGTTTTGAACTATTCTAGTATTTAATATTAATGATTGAACAAACGTTTAATGTAAGTTATGTAGGAAAACTAACAGGGACGCCGTGAGTTTTTAAAAAATCAAGATTGCTGTGGGTCCCTGTAACCTATGCAACTTGGATTTTTTATGCTGCATGATTTAAACATGTATAACAAATAATTTATTTGAAGATTGAAAGCATTTCTTTTCTAGATAATAAATCCTTTTTAGATATGACCAGTAACGTTGAGCTCGAGACTGAATGGGACAATGTATCAAATGTTACTATAAGTCAGCAATACGACATGAGAAACAGCACTAATATAAATAATACAGAATAAATGTTATACTTTTTAACATATGTTATCTTTCATCCTTTTACTTCGTGGTGTATAACGTGTCAATCTGTGTAAATAACTGAAATAAAATTTGATTTACTAAATCCATTTAGTTCTTGCTTTAAATGACCAACTATTGAGCGGAACCGTTTAAGATTAATCTACCTGATTAATATAATACTAGAAGGGCGTTCCACGGAAGTGTAACGGACGGACGACGACGGATGATAGACAAAGTGATACCTAAGTGTCGGTCATGCTACACAGGCCACACAACAACAAGAGCTCTAGGATAAGACCTTGAATAACCTTGAACGTAACTGAGTCTTAAGCGTACCTGCGTAACTCCATAGATTAGCACACCGTTTTATATACAAACAGAACTTCTTTCTTTTTTTACAGTACATTTTACTTGAAAGAAATCATTCAAACAATAGCACGTTAAAAGTTGTGCAACAGTAATTTTTGAACATTTAACAGAATGAGAAACTAAATGATAGAACTATTTATTCATAAAAGCAAATTTTACATAATAGCAATGATTTTGAGAAGTTGTACAATGAAACAATTGGTAAAGCGTTACCAAGGTAACACGCTGTAAATAAGCATTACCTAATGTAGTTATTCCATTAACTTCGTTCCACCTCCATTACGATTGACAGCAAAATGTGTCAACTCAGTAGTTATATTGTATTGAATTGACAGTTTGCTGCGAATAATGCATTATATCGACAGATTTTGACACTAACTGTAGAAGTGATTAACAGCAAACTGTGTCAATTGCATACCTGGTAGAAGTGATTAAGAGCAAACTGTGTCGATTTCATATCTGGTAGAAGTGATTAACAGGAAACTGTGTCGATTTCATACCTGGCAGAAGTGATTAACAGCAAACTGTGTCGATTTCATACCTGGTAGAAGTGATGAACAGCAAACTGATACGTGATAAAATGAATACTATTATATACATAGTCATTATACAACAGTCAAAAATGATAAGTATGTGCATAGACATAAATACAATGAGCAAAACATGATTTATACGAAAAATATATTGTATGTACAATATGCTGCTTTTAATCGAATGGTACATGGCTACGTAAGATCTTTCCTTTTGGAAAAAATACTAAAACAACAAATAATACAGCAAATAGTATTCCTGCAATGTTTCATTATTCACAGAGTACGCGTTTGGCTCAATCATGTGAGCAAACTTAGGATGCAAAATTTGGCAAACTATTTACGTTAAATACAGTACTGAACTAGCTCAATTTTTCGAAGAGCAACTTCAACATTGATGAAGTTCTTGTTACAAAGTGTAGTGTGATTAAAACGTCTACAACATCACAGTTGTGTCCTTTCTCTAGTTAACTGCAACTTTTTTTTAAAAAAACATCTTGGGATTTCTTTGGAATATTATGTGCAATTAAGTGTGCAGTATATACAATATATAGCGGAAATTCCCGTGTTGCGTTTTCATATCACTTGAGTGTATATTGAACGTGAGGTTGTACTAAGTTCATTGACAAAAATAGAACAATGCAATGTGTATGAATGTACATGATTATATACTCGTACATATTAAAATGTCATGAAGAACGTTAAAGCAAATAGCTGTGTAAAAGATCGTGTAGTATTTAACTTTAAGTGCAATGTTACAGTACATTTTCATGTCGATTAACTAAGTGTTGTCACTAATTGTCGCTTGATATACAAATTAACAAAGTTCTGAGATATCAGAAAAACTGATAGACTGCATTAGCTCAATAAATTTAAAAACGCTTGGTCTAACAAAGTAACTTGATTTAATATATTGTTTTCGAATGTCAGTGTATGCTTGACATATACAAATAACGAGGTATTCGTCTTCTAGATCACCAGAATTACAAATTACACAGTAGCGTTGGTCATGGTCGATTCTGTTAACACCATAACGACATGTTTCAATCCGCAGTTGATGCGATGACAATCCATAATCATACATTGGCAGAATAAAAACATACAGCAAACACCACATATTCGCAAAAGCATAACTGAAAACGACAAGCTTTAAGATTCTGAAAAATAAGACAAACATGTTTCTACATATTTTTACGTTATATAAACCATATAATAAATGAAACATTCCACGAACAAGAGGCCCAAGAGGGCCTTATCGCTCTACTGGCGTTATGGAGACTGTGGGGATGGGTTGGGGTTATTGTGCAACTACACATCCTTAACTAAGAAATACACCACACATGAAGGTTATATAGGGTGTTAACGTCACAAGCCCGAAACTGGTATTAGTAAATTGCTGCAAGTTCCCCAAGTTGGACCGTTGTAGAGGGGTCCCTTTACGCAGGAGGTCAAACCCCAATATATGTTGTGCCTCGAGTCCATAAATGACAATTTAAATTTGAATAATTACTCTTCACATTTGGACAAGCTATACACTTTTTGTGATTGTTTACCTGATTACCCACTTAGAGGCCCCAGTGGATGAAGCCAATATACGATACAGTATCTACACATCATAAATAAGCAAAACACAATACATGAACTTGAAATCTCAAAAGGTATAGAAGGAGTTAGTGTCATCAGGCCGAAACTCTGTAACATAGTAAATAAGCTCCCCAAGTTGTACCCCTGTAAAGGGATCCGTTTACTTATGAGAAAAATTCTTGTATAAATGTTATGCATCGAGTTCCTAAATGACCATATCAAATTAAAATCAAATGCATTCACATGCATTTTGTGTGTGTTTATCTGATTACCATCTAAGGGTCCCCAGTGGATATAGCCCACAATAAGAATACTTATTGCGCATCTACACATCCGTAACTAAGAAATACATCACACATTAATTTGAAATCTCAATGGGTCACAAGCCCGAAACCCGTAATAGTAATTCCCTAGGTTGTACCTGTAGAAGGGCCCCTTTATGCAGGAGGTCAAAACCCGATTTACATATGTTGTGCCTCGAGTCCCTAAATGATCATAACAGACTAGAATCGTAACCATTCATTTGAACAAGATTAGCATTTTTGTTTGATTTTTTACCTGATTACCCCCAGGGGGGCCCATCGGACAGAAAGAAATACACCATACATGAACTTGAGATCTCAAAAGGTATAGAAGGAGTTAACGTTACGAGGCAGAAACTGTGTAATACTGCAATCTCTCCAAATGTACCCCTGTTGAGAGGAGAAAACCCGTTTAGTATTTGTTGTGCCTCGAGTCCCTAAATTACCACACAAAAGTAGAATCAAATCCATTCATATTTGGACAAAATATGCATTTTATTTTGTGATTTTTGACTAGATTACCCCAAGCGGCCCCAGTGGGCGGAGTCAAAATCCGAGACCTTGATGAACCCTTTAAGTTATATTTAAAAAATCCAAAGAAAATAAATAATACAAATTGGTCCGAGCTGTCTTTCATATTAAGACCCTGGTATTAATAATGAAGGCCCTATCGTGATCACAAGGCAAACGTTAACGGACGACGACGACGGACGACGAAAACGACGGACAACTCGCCATCCCATAAGCTCTGCTGGCCTTCGCCATGCTTGGTGGGTGAATCATTATGAATATATCTCACCATCAAAAGAGTGACCGTTTTATTTTGCAATGAGCATTTGATTTTTTTCCACCACTCAGCAAGTTATAGTACCACTTTTCATTCTCCATGGGGCGGCTCTAAATAAACTATAATATGTGGATGAGCCGTTATGATTCAATTCAATTCAATTTACCTTTTTAATGAATATTTCACTACTCAATAAGTTATAATACAACATTCCCCTTTCTCATGGGCGGTTCTAAAAAATAACCTATAATGCGTTGACGAGCCGTTCAATTAAGATTCAATTAATTAAATTCTCTTATTTAGTCATTATTTCACCACTCAGTAAGTTAAAATAACACATTTCCTTTCCTCTGGGATAGCTCTCAATAACCTATAATGTGTTGATGAGCCATAAAACAAGATTCAATTCAATGCAATTTCCTTATTTAGTCATTATTTCACCACTCATTAAGCTTTAATACCACCTTCCCCTCTCTCTGGGGCGGCGCTAAATAACCTATAATGTGTTAATGAGCCGTTAATCAAGAGATAATACCATTTACTCTCGATCACATATAGTTGAGACGACCCCCTGCGGACATAATGACCTTGCGGACACGATGGCTTCATACGCCTAGGCCATAGTATCCGCGGACACAATGACCGGCGCGTACACCAGGGCCTCCTACAAACGCTCCACTTTTATGCGGGGTGCCTAGCCGGAAATAAAAACTGAATTCAATACGTAGGCTAGCACTCGTAAGTGTAAAAAAGGGAGATATATGGTCCTATAGAAGCAACAGCGTACAAACACAATAGCATCGTAAGTCCGCACTGTACTGCAAACAAGGAGCAATATTTAATTAATTTTACAATGAAAAATACAAAATACAAGAGAAAGGGTGGTGAAGACAGTGTTACCGATTTGGAACGGTCAGTAGGCAATAAAGCCTACAGGCTAGCTTGGATCGATTTTATGTGTACACAATCCTCGCTCTTATCCTGTCTTCAACGTCCAAATAGACTAGACAGTGTAAACAAAACTACATCAAAAGGAATTCTCTAACAATAAAGTCCATATCCAGAGAAACTAACAACAACAAATACTAAAATGTTGTTGTAAAGCATTAGTTATATAAAATACAAAAAAGGAAAAACCTCAGGATGTATCCAGAATTGTACTGAACAACCACAGCAGTTTCAGCCAAAGAGAAAACCCGAGGGACGAAACCTCATGCACCTACCTCCCTTGGTCGGGGTTTTAGTAGGTGCAATCATAGAGTCCCAAGACGTTGTCCAATCATCGCACAAGGGAAAAGTGAAGAGTAGTGACTGACTAGGGGTCAATCACTAAACATGCACTGCGTTGTAATACTAAAGGGTCGTATCCTTTTCTGACGAACTTCCCGATAAACTGTGTAAAGTAGTCAGGAAACCCGCCATATCCCTTTAACTTTCGAAGTTTATAAATAAAGGTTGTGATATTCCTAGTCGTAGAAGTGTTTTAAGGTTGGTGTTGTACTTCTCCAGTAGGTTTTCGTTGTAAGCCAACAATGAAGTTCTACCGACGTCTTGATTTATATGATACCAGTGACGTCTTAGAGGAACGTCTGATCGTGCATTTTAGAAGGGCAAAAGGAAAAGGTCACTGTGTAGTGGTATGTGCGTTTTAATTAAAAACAATTCGTTAAATATTAAGACAGTTATGTCGTTGATACTTCACCCCCACCCCTTAAACACGATATCTAAAGGTCACGTGATTTCACCACACCGTATATACTTGATAACAGCGGAAAGATTTTTGACTAAAATGCGCGACTCAACGGTCAACCGTTGATGAGCAGTTCGGGTGGTAACAGTTATTATATACGATAATCCATTGTGCAATTATCTCGGAAGATGTTGTGATCTAGATTATATGGAAGATAAGGGTAAGGAGGTTGTTCACAGACGAGGTTCGGCGACGATTAGTGGACTGTAAACACATTTTATTTCATGTGTATAGATTATAAGCGAATGAAAAGAGTTTGATAAGTTCGTATCTTCAACAAGAGACCCAGCAGGGCCTGTATCGCTCTACTGGCTGTATGGTATCCATGGTTGGGCGGGGAGAGAATGGGAAGGTGCCAGTATGTCAGATATGGCTGCATATTATTTCTTCCATGTGTCCACGCTTTCTTCAATGACCAAGATACATGCATAAAATAAAATTACAAAACAAAGTGCATGAGGCCAAGGGCGAGGGATGCTATAGGGGTGGAATGTATTCTGATCAAGATTGGCTAGTATTAAAATTGAACATTCCACGAAAATCAGGGTTTCCATAAGCTACCTGCAAAGTTTCATTCCAATATATGTATCCATATAAACTACATAATGACTAAGTTTCGCTTAAATGTCTCACTCCTAACTAAAGTTCTTTCACGGAAACCATTTTTCTATTATTAGTAACAGTATTCCAGTGATCTCAAACGCAATCCCAAGCTCCCTTCACATATAAGCTACATACGCAGCAAGTTTTGTTCAAATATCTCATTCCTAGCTAAAGTTATTGAGTGGAAATCGTTTTCCTATTTTCAGTCACAGTGACCTTCACCATGACCCCAGTTATCAAATTGAAATCCCTAGCTTCTTTTCCTTTCTATATAAGCTACATAAACAGCAAGTTTAAATGTTCCAATATTTCATTTATAACTAAAGTTATTGAACGGAAAGCAGTTTTCTATTTTTAATAACAGTGACCTAGACCTTGACCCAAGTGACCCGAAATCAATCCCCAAGCTTTCTTTCCATTTAAGCAACCTATAGAGCGAGTTTCGTTTCAATATCTTATTCCTATCTAGTTAAGGTATTGAGCGAAAAAAGTTTGTCTATTTTTAGTAATAGTGACCTTGACCCCAGTGACCCCAAATACAATCCCAAGCTGTCGAGCTTTCATCAATATCAGCAATCTGGGAAAGTTTGGCAAAATGGAGTGTTGACAAGACAAAATATAACTTTTTTTTTTATTACTTTAAGGGCTATAACTCCGGTGTTACTGATCTGATCTTGCTGGTTTTCAAACTCTTCCGAGGTTTCATCGATATTAACAATATGGTAAGATTGGATGAAAAATGAAGATGCTAGAGTATTAATTGACATCAACAAGTTGACGCATTTTTCGATAATTCAAGGGCCATAACTCGAGTGATACTGGTCCGATCTGGCTGTTTTTCGAAATTGACCGAGCTTTCATCAATATCAACAAAGTATCTGACAAAGTTTGTAAAGGTAGGATGCAAAATGGAGGCGCTAGAGTGTTGACAAGACAAAATATAGCAATTTTCGTGACAAAACGCAAACATGGAACGTAGGCAAAGTATTAATATTCACAAACTACAGTGATCGGACATAATTGTTATAAACTTTATGTTATTCCCGTTAATAGGTAAAGGTATGTTAAGCGGCAAGAATTTAATTGACTTTTATGTTCTAGTTGTTGAAAGTTCACTTTGAAATATAGCGCATTTATTTCGTCAATTTAAAAGCTAGAATAAAACCAAATAAATGTACATGTAGATAAATTTCTCGTTATATGCATGTATTTTTTAAAAAATAAAAAAATAATCACATTTTTTTACACATTTAATTAACATCACTATCCGTCCCAACGACGACGAATTGCATGTACATTTAAAAACGCGACCAGGTGCACAAAAACTGCAATAATTTTATGAAATGAAAACACATATCAAAATTGTTTGTGTCAGTGCATTTCAGAATAAATTTCTAATCTCAGCATGGTCTGGATTTATGCCGAGGAGTCCAATTTATTGTGTGACGTTAAAAAGGATAATAGTATGTCGGGAATAGAAATCAACAAGGCGCAAATGTTCGAAAGATCGGAATGAATAACAGTTCTAAAACATAATAAGTTAACATACATTCACGAATGTTTGATTCAGTTCATCACACCATTCCAAACATGCCACATAATGTACAGTTATTAATGCAGTTGGTTAGATGAATTGTACTTTTCGTCATGTTCAGCACATTTAACGCTATATATGACGTTCGATGTTTTCCACCCGCTTTTTCCTGGGTAAAACCAGTACTGTATACCTCCCGACATCCGCAAGAATCGACACTTACAAGTAGAGAACCCAGTGGGTTTATATATTTACTGAGTCACAAAAGAAATTATGCACATCTGCTAAGATGAAGAAATTTAGCAAAATAAGTTTTAAAATATACAAAATGTATGCATTAATAAATAAGTTATACTTTTGTATACTAGCATAAACAAATTAATGATACATGTGTATGAAACGTTCGTACGTTCACTCACATTGTTTGAATTCCTCAAAAGTAAACAAACAAAAAGAAAGTAAAACAAAAAATTGCAAAATGCATACAGTTGATCAAAATGCATGTATGGTAAACACAAGATGACAGTCATGTTGTTGTGGTTTTCTTGAATTTCTCATCAATGTCAATTTTTTAAGTTCTTTTTCAGACATAAAGTTAGGATGTTTGAAAATATTTATGACTTAAATCTTTACAGCAATGTAATATTCGTAATGATGATAATTCGTTATGAAGTTGATTGTGCAAATTTGAGAGCACACTTTATTTTCTGACTCAGTGTTTCTTCGGTCTTCCCCATATCACACCACATGCATTCATTACGATATATAGTATAGAAGGTCGCGTGAAAATGCTACTGTTGCCTGATTGGTTAATATTATAAACTCCGTCATTGTCACGCGACCGCTTAGTAAACATCATGTAATTTCTGTGTAGACCGCTATACAGTCCGCGTAAATGACCACACCAAGCAATCGGATCTGCCTCGTCGATTTCCGTAATCCACCGGGTATTTTACAATGCGTACAGAAATCGACGAGACTAGTCCGATTGCACACCAAGCTTAACGGAAAAGACCGAGCGTTGATTTGGCCATCATTCGCATATTTATCATATTAATGTTTCTTGATATTAATTTCATGGCTTTAATACACTCCCAGACCGCAAGTTATATGATAATACATTTATAACAAGATTTTTTCAGCAATATTTTTGCAGTTTCATCTATTGACGACACGTAATAAAATACTCACGAACCCGGAAGAGGACTCGGCCTTATAAAGTAAGTAGAGTCAAATACTGTATGGCGGTCTTCCCTTTAACTTCCTACATTTGAACAAGATTGATTATTTATAATTCACACCTGAAAAAAGATAACAATAATTTACAACCGAAAAAAGATAACATGAATCGGGTTAACACTTATACGACAATTGCTGTGGTATTACTTAAATGTGACATAATCAGTTTAAGATTAAACGTTTGAGGACTTCCTTTACAAGTGTCAGTCTAAAAGATTAGACTTCTGAGGACTTTCTTTACAAGTGTCAGTGTGTAATACGTGTGTTGCAACACTAAAGGCAACAACTGCACTATATGTAACACGCTGCACTAAAGGTAACAAACTGGTAATAAGCTGCACTATTAAAATTTTGTTACTTTTAATCAGGGTTTTTGTTGTATATGGTTAAGAAATGTAACTAATGCCCTCTTCCCAAATACATATGCTTGTTGTGCCTACCTGTATTTATTGATGTTTGGCTTATCAAGCTTTTACTGCGTATCGTCTCTACAAAAAACGAGCGGTCTTGTTACCTGTTAATTAATATTTTACCAATTTTTAAAAGTCATAGAAAGTATGTAAAATCTCCTTTTGAGACAATTCATTTACTTTATTGTTTTTACCACCATTTTTTTTTTAATATTAGAGCCGACTTTCTCGGCGGATTATGTGTATTTTTACATGGTTCTAATATTTGATGTTATTTTTTTCACCCTTTCTAAACGTAACTCGCTAGATGTAATATTTATGGAAAGGTAAAAGGCCAAGGCGTTGCAAGAAACAAAATGTTACGGGATATTATTATTATTATTATTATTATAAATGTAAAATCCGAAATTGAAAACAAAACGGCGGTCGTAAATAAAAAAGCGAGTTCGTTTCAAAACCAGCGAAATATTTTTTTTATCCCCATCCCCAACCCCACCACCCCCACCAAAAGAAAAAAGTGTATATATATGTATAAAAGGATATTCTACAGACATTCTATTAGTCTGGTATGTATAAGCCATATTGGGGTCAAATTGTGGACTTCCGGAAGAAAGCATGAAACGTTGCATGGTTATACCAGTACAATGATGTTTCCCAGATAAAAAACAGTACACTGCTTGTACTGGATCTCTTATGGAAGTAATGTATATACTTTTTACATTTAGGCTATAACATTTAATAATTGTACCACCATTTGTCACCATAGCAACAACAGTATTTCATTTGGGCCTAAAAGGGATGATTTATTGCTTAAACACCATTGACAGATAAAAACGTATATTTTTAATTTATAAAAATAACTGCATCTTCGCAAAATATGTTTTTTTACGTACTTGTTTAATACAGTACATTGATATCTTCATAGAGGATGAATACAATATAACTACAATGTTGCTGCTATAATGCCAGTATAACATCAACTGGTCTGTATGAATGTGTAATAACCATATTTCATGGCAACGGAACAGCATTGACATATATTTGTATATATTACATCGATTTATTTAATAAGCTCAAAGTTTAAAACTGTTTAAACAAACTTTTAATTGATTTAGTAATACCACTTTAACAAAAATATACCATAGAGGCCCTAAAGGGGGTATTTCCTGCTTAAACACATTATTAAAGGAGAAAACCTTTTTGCTTTATAAAATGATTCTTGTTCACAAATGATATAATTCCACATACTAACTTTACGTTTTCATAGCATTAGTAAGTGGAATGATAAACACCTTTATTCCTTCACAAAATATTAAAGATTTATTATTTCAATTATTAATATAAATTCTCTTTAATTTGCATTAAAACAGCAATACATAATCTGTGTATACAAACTATTGTGTTTTGAGGTATTTACTGTGCAATTCAGTTAAAGCTGACTCAATAAGGGTTTTGTTTGTTCTAATAATATTTAAATCAATATAAATCTATCAGTAATAACAAAATGGTACATATTACAACGTTTTCGTAAAATTACATTGTATTCACTAATATAAATTAATGTGATGTATTATGAGAAATCAATACAGTTATAGTTTAAAAAGTTAACATTATTAGCTCGACTTTTCGAAGAAAATGCAAGCTATTCTACTCGACCCGGCGTCAGGGTCGGTTAACCTTTTACGTTAAGCTCACTTCGAATAAACCGTTTAAAGGACTTTACACATCATGTATTCCCTTTCGTGCCATTAATCTGTTATGAATATTAACAGAATTATGCCCCTTTTTCAACTTAGTTTCCGCACAAAAATAAACAAGTCCCCAATCAACAAGTGCACTGTCCTCCGTCAGCTCTTGTTATATATTGTTTTTTACCATTTTGTTATAAATATTTTTAGAAAACTGTTTCCGTTGATAAGATTTTACTTTGATGACTGCTGTGCTCTATACTAATGTTGCGCCAATTATTTGCTAAATGTATTCAATCTTTAATAAATGTATGCGCGATAGTCATGACGGTTACCTTGGTAGAACAAATATGTAAGTGATGATGCCTGTTCTTTAATTTCAACTGACATTCACACTGGCCATTGTATAAGCATAGAAGTGGAGGTTGGGCTTCAAGCACCTACTACGACTAGAACAGGTTATTTTACACCAAATAAGTTCATGATATCCTTTTGATGCCTCAGCTAGTGTAGCCCAAACATGTTATCCAGTTGTGTCTGAACCCAACCTTAGTCTGAGGGCTTTGAAGTTTCGGCGTAATTTAAGAGCATTTAGCCCACAATATGACGAGCCTGGTAATCCGTCCTTCTGATATGTACCAGTTGCTTACTTAGTGGGTATTATATCAAGTTGAAACAACACATTTTCTTTCATACCAGATACGGTTATCCGTGTTTTACATGGGTGATGAAAAACCTGATCTTACACATGGGGGAAGATAAAAGTCGCACGCTGACATTGTATAACTAACATGCAACAAGTCAGTAGTTGGCGACTTCAACGCACAGCATGTAAATGGTATTCAAGAAAATGAATCAGTCATGGGTACCCGGTTCTGATAGGGAAATTCCAACCCTCGGTATAACTGTTTATATCGGAACCGAGGCTCGAACCTTGGCAGAGCCTCGGTTCAGATAAAAACAGTTATTCCTCGTTTTGGATTTCCCTATCTTCACCGGATATCCATGAACGATTCTAATTGCTAGTTTCATGGTATTGTATAAATTGCGTGATCTGAATTAAATAATGGATATGTTGTCCTAGAGTTCATTTATGCTAGAAGTAATGTTACTCTTCGTGACGAGAAATATATTTGCTTTAGTTGTCAACTAATTTGCATATCTTAATATTCACTGCCAATAGTTGAAGATAACCGCTACATGACTACACACATGACGTGATTCAATACTAAGTCAACATAAGATTAGAAATACGTACAAGGTTATTTACTGTTTTGCACATTACTTCATCTAGGTTATATCATAGCTCCATATCTTGCCTACCAATTAAAACATGGCGACATACCAGAGACAATCGGTACCCTATAGTTGGCATTTAGTAATGACAATCGGTTATTTGTTTGTTTGTTTGAATGATGTTTTATGTCACAGGATATTTTCAGCCATATATGAACGTTTGATTTGTGTGTGGTAGAGGCAGGCCATTCGTCCTGGGTAGAACTAGTATGGTATACCTCCCTCCACCCGTAAGCTTCCACTTAATACTATACATGATACTATACATGATGTATAAAGTAGACACTAATGACAATACTATCACATAGCTTGGCGTAAGAACAAAGGTTGGGTAGGGAGGTGGGTGGGGGACAGACCCCCATTGATATGAAAGAGGTGGAGGATTACAAATTATGGAGTGTGTATCCCCTCACCCCACCACTACCAATGTCAAAGAGTATGTTCTTGTTCACTAACAGACAAAAAGACGTCTCCATCTCCCATCCCTCCCCGCATAAATATGACAGGGGTGGAGGATCCAGAGTACGGAGTGTGTATGACCCGCTCAAGTAGCTATTTCTTGTCCATTAAAATGTGTGACAAACGAAAACAAATCGAAGAACATTGATTCAAATATATGGCTTCTTTCGAGAATACAAGAATTTTAATCTTAATCTTGTAACACTGAGCCCTGAGGTCACAGTACGAAGGGGGCAAACCAGGGTCATCATTTTAACAAACTTGATACAGGATCATCAGCAAATGCTACATGCAAAGTATTAGCACTCTATAATTTGTGTTTTCGTAGTAAGTGCTCTCACTATACAAACCCTGGACCCATCCCCTCCTTACTCCCCCGCCTACAGTGTGTGGCCATTTGTGACCAGTTCATTTGAAAAAGTTTTATAGTTTATTACCTGGCTATCACTTCTAAAACAATATATGTCGAAAACAGTGTTTATAGTATTTGAGAAGATTTTTTTATTGTTATCTACTATTTTTAATAACGAAGGCCATCTTGGCACTAATGTTGACCCCGTTTTAACAAACACTAATCTAAGGATTGTTCATGGTCAAAATTAGCCGAGCCGTTGCTGAGAAGTAATTTAAAGCAAATATTAAGGAAGGCAGGCGGCAGTCGAATGGTAATCCCAATAGCTCATATTTGAACGCTGCTTGATTAAAAGAATGCCCCTTTTGTGAGCGTCATAATCATTATGCTTATCTAAGACGGTAAATAAGTAAAAAGACTTTCAATATATATTGTTACGTTTTTTATATTTGTTTTAAACTTACATTTCGAAACGTTAAAATCGGATGATAAACAAAATAGATATGACCATTTGAATGTTGTTCTAAAACGGATATGAGAGACGCCATTTTTAGAACTATGATATCATAGTTATATCAAAGTTCCAAATTACCATATATGGAGTATTGATCAATATCATTTAAAGCAAAGAAAGTCGCTGCAAATTAATGCAAACTCCTTTACTGGTCATTTAAAGCCTTTTATCATTACGTATACATATTTTTCATACAGTTGCTGTCATTTCTTTCCTATTTATCAGTAATGTTTCATATTTATAAATATTCCATATATGGTCATTAGAACTGGGATGTCATAGCTCTCAAAAATGGCGGCTATCCGTTTAAGCAGAATCTTCAAATAGTCATATCTTCTTTGTTTATCATCTGATTTTGAAAATTCTTTCATCTTTATTCATTTTTTCTCAATAATAAAGATAGTTTGGCTGTGGCTCTACATTCCCTTTAAGATTAATAATAGTTCATATTAACACTTGGGGTACCCCTTTTAGGGCCTCATTTCACCAGGAAACATTGATCCCCTGGTGTGTCTCCTGTGTTTTATTTAAAGGCAATACCTTAAGGTTCAAACAAGCTTTCTTCCGGAAGTCCACACTTGTTTCTATACATACCACATTATATCAGTATATGACTTTCAAAAATACTAAAATAGTATTCAACT
The DNA here is from genome assembly GCA_037043455.1 of Cyrtodaria siliqua. Taxonomy (NCBI): domain Eukaryota; kingdom Metazoa; phylum Mollusca; class Bivalvia; order Adapedonta; family Hiatellidae; genus Cyrtodaria; species Cyrtodaria siliqua. Next base: position 113,984 of record JAWPHD010002670.1, on the reverse strand, counting down.
TATTAATTAAAATGTAATATCATCGTTCATTGTTTGTAGAGCCGATACGCGTTAAATGCTCGATAATCTCGATAGATACAGGTGACACGACAATCCTGTTTTGTACGGAATCCTGTTAGGGCCATCGTGATCTCGCGTTTTAAATTTCGCGAGATTTCAAGATTGCGAAATAAATTTCGCATTCTCGTCCTATTCTACATTGAAAAATATGCGAGGTTTGCTAACCAAACTTCGTGAAAACCTCGCAAATTTTATCTCGTTTTCATTTTGACGAGATCGCTAGAATGCGAAATAAATCTCGCATTATCGCCGTATTCTACAATAAAAAAACGCGAGGATTGCTAGCATAACCTCGCTATTTTTCATTTTGACGAGATCGCGAGAGTGCAAAATAAACCTCGCATTCTCGCCCTCTTCTACAATGAAAAAAATCGCGAGAATTACATAAAGTTTAAAACGCGATGGCCCTAACAGGATTCCGTAGTTTTGAGATACAGTGTTGGTTCTTATGCATACTATATAAACCCTGCTTTAGTGCAGCAAACACCTTTTGTGCAGGTGTTTATGATTGCAACATATACAGTACGGGAGCAGAGAAGTCATTTCACGAGCTTGAACCGCATAACTCAAACATAAATAATTGGTGTTGGAGGCAACGTAGTTCCCATTTTGCAAGCATGTGCAGATGCGCGGATTTTATAGTACTCTTTTTAGAAACACTAGTTTAAAGCTTATACTAGATGGCAAAGAAAACAAATCATATCAGAAGTCAGTTATTATGTCGGAGATTTATAAAACAATCGTGTTGACAGGTTTTATTGAGATATCATAGTCGGAAATCGCGGTACAAATGCGAAGATCGAAAAAAACTAGTTTTTGTTTTCTTCGAAATTGCCAATGTTTCAAAACGGGTACAAAAATTGTATATTCTTAAATATTGTTGAAATTGACAGGAGTCGAAGATCATTACCTGATCTACCTTTTTTGAAAATTTCTTATTTTTTCGTGAATATACATTTTGCGTGCCCGTTTTGAAAGTTGGTACCTGCATTTCACTCTTTCAGAGGCTATTCAAAATGGCGGCGATACAGAAAAACACCCAGCCCAGGGCCAGTCAGTCGCACGCCACGAACCCACTTCTCCCTGGATAAATTAACATCATAATGTCACACAGTCACAGAAACTAAATATTGTGAATTGAACTGAACGTTTATAAATAGCTTAGGAATGTGCTAAAAATAGCTCACACACATTCGAAGGTCAAATAATGCTGATCCGTGTACATACACAGATAGATCGTTTACACAAAGGGCTACGGCCCGATTGACCGATGGATTATTTCAATTTATTTGCACAGGAGTAGAATTTAAACAGTGTTACAATCACGATCGTATACATATCGATTTTGCATCAAAATAAAATTTATTTATGAATATATATGCTTGCATAGTACAATTTTCCACGGATTGTTTTCAGTGCGTTCATTCAAGTCCCATGGACATATTGAGTTATGATTGGAGATGTTCGGTTGCCTTTTTATATTTGTATACATTCTCATCTTCACCTCTCACCGCTGCGGGTTCAATTCCCACTGGGAGCTCAACTCGTAGGTGAGAAAGTGTCGATTCTTACAGATAGCAGTAAGTACACAGTACTGGTTCTACCCAGGAAATATGGCCTAAAATGTGCTATAATGACATAAAACACAATCCAACTTTAAAAATATAAAGTAAAAAAAATGGCCTTTTTTATTTTCCTTCGATGCTATCAGTATAAGTATTACGACAGTGTTTCTGTCTGATAAAAAATTCATCTTAGGTTTCAACCGACAAATGGTCTATATTTAAACTAATACAAGTAAGATGGGGCCCTCAAACCCTTTTATGTGTGGGTGATATATTCCACGGTTGATTCATGATACTAGCATGGGACAGCTATAGTACATATGACAGTGCTGAGTGCAGTTGCGGATGAATTGAATTGAATATTTAACGGCTCATCAACACAGTACAAGTTATTTAGAGCCGCCTCAGAGAGAGGGGAAGGATACATAGGAATCCGGGAACCGTGCACTACTCTTATTATCGAACAGATTCCTATGGTTCTTTAACATGCTCGGATGATAGACCTATACGCGGGACCACCCTGTTTACGTCCCCATCCGACGGATGAGGCTAAGGGAATGTGTCTTGCCCAAGAACACACCGACAAAACTCAGTGGCACCACCTCCGGTTACAAATCCGCTGCGCTACTGACTGCGCCAAGTTGCGGATGACAATTAGACACTGGACAGTCTAGTCAAAAACACAGCAACAAATATATTATCTGAATATGTTTAAGAATGTACTGTATGCTTGGAAGAGCTTTCAAAAACAGACTAGCTTTCATGATTTTAGTTGGGGTGGGATGGGGATGGGGCGCATCCTTTTAAATCTCAGTTCAGATGCCCTCCCCCTCCTTCTCTCCATCCCAACTCCCATCTTGAACAGTAGCGATTGTTACGTAAACTTTCCACATATGAGAGGGTGCCCAATACTACCCGCTCCATCGAATACGCGCCTGCAGTTCCTGCGAGGTCAGTCGTGTCAAAATTACAGTTAAATCAAACAATTCGTATTTTCGTGTACTTTTGATAAAGAAATAACATGCTTTTCGTGATATGCAGCAAAATTCATGTAATGTGTGAGCTAAAACAACAATTCAAGTATCTCCTCGTACTTTCTTTAACAACAAACACACGGTTGTTGTCATTTTAATCGTATTCTAAAAATGGCATCTTTTAGAGTTATCGCCCCTCGCTTCGACATTTTACAAGGCGGGTCTGCATTTATCACGCAGTAGAGCTTCTAAAAAAAAAGTCGGTACAGACGAAAATCACGAAACCTAAAGGGGAAATGAAATTTCATGATCAAAAATTGTCACAATTTTCCAAATTATGCGTTTTAAAAAATTCAAAATGGCGGACATTTTTTTTTTTTTTTGACGTTGCCGAAAGTTGACGTACTACTTTTCGTTGTCAAGCGTGGTTGCGATATTTGAAAGATGTAGGAAAATATCAAGGCTGCTCCCGTACTGATATGTTTAGATTGTTCTGAATGTCGTTGTTTAATACTGCATTGAGATCACATTTCAACAGGACATTTCCATATTTCATTAAAACTTATTGCAAAAAATATACAAATGTTTAGCATTCGTGAGCATAAATTAGTGTTCTCACTTCTCGATAACTGAAATATGTTACTCACTCCAAAACCACAACTATCTTCCTTGTATATGTGTACATCTGATTGAGCGTACCTTCACGCATAAGAGATCATGAGAACTTAACAGATTGTAATAAATGATACTCAGTTAATACGAACACATGAAAGATCACTGTTGTCCCGGCTGTTTTTATTCATTCCCATTCATTTAAAAAAGCCGAATGAACATGAATAGGCTCTGGGGCACGCAAAACAAGGTAGGCTAATTTTCGAGACGTCAGATTGTTTCAGAAATGTTTCAGTTACCAATTAAAGACTCCGTATGTTAGAACGAATGCATTATCACGGTCAACCGAGCCATCTTCATCCACCATGTTCCTGTTATCGTCTCCTATAATGTAAAATTCAATAACGAATACGTGTTGTTATTGAAGTGTAAAGTATGGAATGAAATTAAATGGGTTTTACGTCCCGTTAACACGTCGTATTACGTTATACTGGGACGGCCTCTGAAGGAGATGAGATGAAATATGAAGCTTCCCATTAGAAACGCCCCCACCAGAGAACGAACCATTGGCGGGGCGGAGGTATGTAGCAGCTCTAAAGCCAATGCATTATCCACTGACTTATCGAGGCCGCTACCGAGCCTTAGGGTAAATTGGGATTACAGACGGGCTGCAACTCACCCCGAAACCATATGAGCCGAAACACGCGAAAACGACCCTTCAGACAAAATGTTGACATTTTATATTTTTTTATGTTTATGAAACATGTTGATTTTCCCTTTAAAAATCTCTTTATTTTATGTTGATATCTTAATTAAAAATGATTTTATCTCAATTTGAAAATTAAAGATTGTATTAACCATTAATTTTGACGTTGACGTCGGCGTCTTGGACGACGTCGTTGATTAAATAACAACAAAAAACATAAACAATTACCATTTTCTATGGCATCAACTATTTATATTAAGAAAACATATTCCATACGATATAGTAATAACTTCAAACTCGGAAGTGACGAGAAATGATATGTAATTAATTGATTACCGGCCGACGTCATAAATTGTTACTTTATGACGTTGTCGTTTAAACGTCCGAAGGGACGTTTTCGTGTGTTGCGGCTCAATTATATGTTTGGATACATACTTGACACTGTTTTAAGCGCAAATGTTAATTTGTCTATGTCATTAAACGACAGTCGAATAAGTTGAGACACATATACCCATAAGAAGTTTGCTCGGAGAACATCTCCATCTAAATGGGGATAATTAACAATATCAAAATTGAAATTATCTCTCGTCATAGATTTTGCTAATTATTTCACCATTTTCAACAGAGAGATGTAAATAAGTATGAAAAGAGAAATTTAAATCGAAAAAAAAGCGTTAGTATCAGAAATATTAGCTTTGTGAAGTTGAAGTTCTTTAGGATATATATTATTAACCGTAATAGAAAATAAAGGGTTGTCAATGTTCAATATGTCATCCAGATACCGAGATGGGTCAATAAAGGCTTAATAACATCTGCCTGTGTATCTGCTGAATACTCTTTCATAGCAAAATAAAACAAATCAGCGACAATGGGAGCACAGTTCGTACACATAGGGATACCGACACGGTAGTTCCATACCTGACGAAAATAGTATCTAATAGAAACATAAGTGATTCACAAACATCAGGGCAAGTCTACATAGTGTAATTGTCCAAACTGCTGTTAGTATTATTGTTGCAGGCCAAACAAAGAAGTATTTTCCCTAGCATAGTTGTTTGAATGAGAGCAATAAGCTTAATTTTTATAAGGTTTTGTGGTAAAGTTGCATATCATAAGTACTGATAGATGAAGCTTGCATATTTTATCAAGAACGTCGCCTAGATAAACTGCGACAAATATCACGTTAAAATGTAACACAAATTATACATACGATGTAATAACCATGACAATAACACAGATTACAAAGATTACATATACTCATTACCAAGTATTACGAATTTACAGTAAATACATACAAACAATGATACATATAATGACAAGTGCCACGTATCAACACTGACAAATACCACGTATCCGTGTATAAACACTGACAAATACCACGTACAAACATGGACAAATAAGGTGTGTAAACCGGGACAAATACCGCTTATTAACAGTGACAATATTATGCATTGAGTTTACATCAGATTCAAACAATATCGGCGCATACTTCTGATCCCATTCAAATATATATGCACCCTTTTTTTTATAATACATATATGTAAATGTAACTATGTATCTGAGGATAAACTATCTTTGACCTAAGCACACACCATAAACGGTATAAATAAATACAGAAAATGGATCCATTTAACGTAACAAACATAAACAAGAAAGAAAAGTAGCAGACTAGGTTTTATTGGGTCTGTTCTCGAGAGTAGTACATAATGTCACAATAAACTTAACAGTACGGTGTCCGGTTGGGGCCCGACAACGCGACATCGCGACATCGCGATACGACATCACGACATTGCGATACGACATCACGAAATAATTGTCGTGATGTCGTATCGCAATGTCGCGATGTCGTATCGCAATGTTGCATTGTCGTATCGCGATGTCGCGATGTCGCCCACGACACTGCGACATTGCATCTGGCCCCAACCGGACACCGTATGACAGTACGTTTTACTACACGAATGTGTACATTTAAATCATTGACCAAAAGACGTGGAACCTACTTGTCCGTCGGATGAAACTCTTTGTAATCTATACTGTACATTTACGTTACGCCCATGCGATATTTCCAAATATATTCGCCAACAGTAAATTAACAAATTAAAAATGTCGTGCACGACTATCAGTATCAGTGATGTCTTAGTTTAATTTATGGCATACTTAAGACAATCAAATAAAACACGGTTTAAAAGTGAAGTGTAAGTTAAAGAAAGGCTTATCAAGAATATTGAAAAGGGACGTTTCATGCGTAGTAATATAAATTTAATCGTACATCGCCTGAACACTTGATAGATTAGGTTTATTTGTCATGTTTTATAGTTGATTACAAGGTAGCAATACATTAAAGGGAGTTATTTGTTACAAACATCGTTTAGTTTCTGCGTAATTATATTGTGAAAACAAAATGGATGGAAAACATAAATATAGTTTTATCGCTATTGTGATAATTTCACAAACTTTCACAGGTAAATAGTTTACTTTATTTCTACTGGGTTTCTTCAAAGAAGGCATTACTAATATTAATTAAACAGTTCGTTTGTAATGTTTTGAAGATATATATATATACTTTCTCATCATTACATACATAATTTTTATAATCACATGACAGGTTACACATACTTCTACACACTCACTTATAGTTCAATTTTCAATACTCCTTAATTAACCATAACTCATATAATTCACACATTTTAATCAATAATCCAAGGATATCAAAAATCAAAAGGAATTATATATAAAATAACAATTTATGTGAGGATGTACTTGAATATATTTTAAGAAATAATATTTGGAATAGAACATATAATGTTTTGAACAAAACTCATTTACAAAGTACGTGCTAGTTACCCATTACACGACCCCTAGATTATTAGTTACCCATTACAAGACCCCTAGATTATTAGTTACCCATTACACGACCCCTAGATTATTAGTCACCCATTACACGACCCCTAGATTATTCGTTAAATAAGGCGATGTTGAGCTTGGACCTTAAAATAAATAAATTAGTTTGCAGCAAATTACACGAATTACACGAAGTTGGGCTTAAAGCATAGCATTGAAGTCGGCGATTCTTACTATAATAAAAAATGGCGGAGTTTTCGTTCTTTTTGCTGCAGGTGTTGTTGTTGTTGATGTTGGTACTAGTTGATAATTCTCACAATAAACAGCGAACCACAAATGAAAACACGTTTTACACAGCAATAATAAAACTGATGTTATACAAATCCGTTACAGTTACTAGTCACGTACATTGAAATGTGTTTTATTCCCACATTTTCAAGTGATTTGTAAAACGATGTTTCTTTCGAAAATAAAAATAAAATCAACAGTTGTGAACTGTTAGGTACATGCTCAATCAAGCTGTATTTGTTATTCGTCAGAGTGTTTCAGAATTTAACTGAACCATTAAACCACAATGCTTTGATTAATCGCCATTACTATTGATCTGCATATGCTTCTTTTGTATACATTTTGATATAGAAATGTACCAAGTAAAATTGCTACTAAGAGGGATGTATACCTTTCGTATTAATACTGAGGTAGTGCGTCCGTCGCGCATTCAGAAGTTCATGGGTTTGATCCCTGGCATTATCCCACCAAATACTTCATAGAATTGATACAAGCAGTTGGCTTGCTTGATTTTCATCATATGAAGAAAGTGCTAGGACTGGTCTACGCAATGTCAGTATTATATGATTGGGTGGGGTATCATGTTATGTCATTTCTACGGCGTGGTATACCGTTGTGGCTGCACTATACAGTTGGGCATTGACACACTGCTACAAGTAGAAACCAAGTAGAAAACGTTGTGATATGACTGAAATGTCTTTAAAAGTGACGTTAAACATAGATTCATACATGCAGACTTTAATATGTGTATTTTGTACTTGTGAAAAAGGATTGGTTAGTAGGAAATAATACATCCACATACTTCCAAAAAACTAAATCTGTTTATATTTTTTTTAACTGTTATGTTATGTTATTTTGGTCTAATATCTCCAGATATTAATTGTAATTTGCCATTTACAAAGACCCCATTGGAATTAAGCCAAACTGGCTTTACGTGCCATCCCTAGGTATAGATATTTCTATTATTTCGGTATAGTTAACACGTTTCTATGATATAATTTCTAAGGCTAATTCTTAATTATATGATATACTTTCTCAATTCCAAGCATTTTATCATAGTTTTTTTGTTTAATACACATTGCGATAATACATTGTGGTAATACATTGTGATAATACATTGTGGTAATACATTGTGGTACATTCTTTGTGATATCATCTTTATGATGTATGCTTATTATAAAACTGGGATTATTGTAACTAATGTATATATGTATCTTTACCCTGAAATAAATTGAAAAGAAATGAAATCCGTATTAAAGGGACACACGGCAGTCTTTTTGGGTTTTTAATTGACGCTAATTTTTGCAATATTGCAAATCATTATTTATTTTAATATGAAAGTTTTATGCATGACAACGTGATCGTTGCATTTGCCATTTTTAAAATCAATTTAATCACAGACTTCATAACATTAGGTGTGTGATTTAAAGGGACACATGGCAATCTTAATTTTTTAAAAACTAGCGGCGTCCCGTTAGTTTTTCTACTTAAATTGCATTTGTTCAGTTATTAATGTTAATTATAAGAATTGTATTAATCCATTTGTTTTTGCATATTATTAATTTTTGATATTATTGCACCAATAATATATTAAAACTTGTAGTATAATAAGACGAAATAGTGAATACTTAAAATCTGATTTATTTAAATGTCACCAGGGTAAAAGTAAAAATTATACTGGATATATAAATCCAAATACTTCAAGATTGCCGTTTGCCGTATGTCCCTTTAGTAAGTTTGTTTTCTACCTGAACAAAGACGTCCAGTAAGCTGGTATTGAGTTTATTGCTTATTGCTTATTGCAGTCATATATTTTGTTTTATCTCTAATAACAATTTATGGCTGAGTACATTTTCGAGATTGAAACAAACATTTAAACTATGTATGTATAATTATTGCAACCAACAGTTGATATTTACCTATAAGTTTAAAAATTGAGATTTACCGAGTTACTTGAATGAAATATTCCCTGCGACTATTTCGGAATCGAATCCTTATAACTTGAGAAACAGTTCCAACTTCGTTACTTTACCTAGAAGTTCGAGATCAGTCTGACCGTCATCTCTAAAACTTTGGAACGAACTTGTTATTAATATTCGCGAAGCACCATCCCTTTCGAGTTTTAAAACAAGACTTAAAAATTACTTTAAACCACCTATAATACCCCAGTGATAGATACATTTGAGTTATACATGCGCGTTAGCGAAACAATTGCAGCAATTTAAACGCTGATCTCTATCTTAATCATTTGAGGGATAATCCAAATTGTATATGTGGTGATGGTGTTGAGGATGTTGAGCATTATTTGTTTAGATGTGTAATTTTCAGGAACGAAAGACGGCAATTATTTTTAGACACTCGTATATGTCATCCTTTAAGTATTCTCAAACTTTTATAAACCGATAATCACGTGCACTTTTTCAGCCACAATGGAGAGAACTGTAACTAATGTTGTCATAACTTGTAGTTCAATCCATTTGCATATGTTGCTATGAATAGTGTAATGTTGAATTGATGTATTGTAACATATCTGCAATAAAATATTATTAAAATTAAAAACTATTATTATTGCAAGATACCATATTCGATGACGTCCTCAAAGCGTGCGTCCGTGGCCGAGTGGTTAACGTCTCTGACTTTAAATCACTTGCCCCTCACCGCTGTAGGTTCGATCCCTCAGGGGCCTAGGAATCTTTATGTGAGGAAGCTATCCAGCTGGCTTGCGGAACGTCGGTGGTTATACCCAGGTGCCCGCCCGTGCACGAAAATTGCCCGGAGGGGCACCTGGGGTCTTCCTCCACCAATGGAAGCTGGAAAGTCGCTATATGACCTTAGCTGTTGGTGCGACTATAAAATCCAATTCAATTCAATTCAATTCAAAGCGTGCATGGAATTTATTTCGTATGAAGTTTATTTTAGCAGCCCTATATTTTGGTTTATCTCTAAGACCGATTTAGGGTTTAAAAGGACGAGAGGCAGTCATGCTTTATGTACACCCATAGTGTCTTAAAACGATGTTATTTTGAAAAAATAGTGTAAGTATTTGAGTTTGCAGCTCTTGAGTTTGTTGCAAAATAAGAATTTTCCGAAAGGAAAATAACTCTAGTCAAAATATAATCTAAAATGTAATCTAATATACGGCATATGAGAGCCACTTGTCAAGTATAAAGTCTGGGATTTCTGCCTGTCAACATGTTCAAGAGAAATCATTCTTATGTAAATTATGTAATTGCGATTATTATTTTCTTATTTATGTGTGGAAGGGGAATAAAAAGATACTTCAGTAGCAGTTTGATTAGATTTGATGAGTGAGAAGGCTGGCGCGGGTTGTCCCTCAAATTAAATTTGAAAATAATACCTTTCCTTTCGCAATAATATCGAAGCACCATTGATTAGGCTACTTTAGTATACACATTCATGTCTCCTGTTTTATTTGCGACAATAAAATCATTGCGGCAATATTCATTTCAAAGAAATATAGAAATGCGTGCATTAATATTATCTCAATTTCATAAAATCCTCTTACCTGATTATATTGGTTTATATCCTTAAGTATTAAGTTATTGTGTGTGTATATTACCAGTCACAATATGCCGTTATGTTACTGCTGTCCAGGTGGTTGGTCTATATGATAGTAGTACACTGTGTGGTATATATTACAGCAGTCCAGGTGTTTGGTCTATAGAATAGTAGTAAACTGTGTGGGATATATTAGAGTAGTCCAGGTGTTTAGTCTATATAATAGTAGTAAACTGTATGGGATATATTACAGCAGTCCAGGTGTTTGGTCTGTATAATAGTAGTTAACTGTGCGGTATATATTACAGCAGTCCGGGTGTTTGGTCTATATAAGAGTAGCACACTGTGTGGTATATATTACAGTAGTACATGTGTTTGGTCTATATAATAGTAGTACACTGTGTTGTCTATATTACAGTAGTCCAGATATTTGGTCTATATAATAGTAGTAAACTGTGTGGTATATATTACAGCAGTCAAGGTGTTTGGTCTATATAAGAGTAGTACACTGTGTGGTATATATCACAGTAGTCCGGGTGTTTGGTCTATATAATAGTACTAAACAGTGTGGTATATATTACAGGAGGCCAGGTGTTTGGTCTGTGTAATAGTAGTACACAGTGTGGGATATATTACAGGAGTCCAGGTGTTAGGTCTGTATAATAGTAGTACACTGTGTGGTATATATTACAGGAGTCCAGGTGTTTGATCTGTATAATAGTAGTACACAGTGTGGGATATATTACAGCAGTCCAGGTGTTTGATCTGTATAATAGTAGTACACTGTGTGGGATATATTACAGGAGTCCAGGTGTTAGGTCTGTATAATAGTAGTACACTGTGTGGTATATATTACAGCAGTCCAGGTGTTTGGTCTATATAAAAGTAGCACACTGTGTGGTATATATTACAGTAGTCCGGGTGTTTTGTCTGTATAATAATAGTACACTGTGCGGTATATATTACAGTAGTATATGTGTTTGGTCTATATAATAGTAGTACACTGTGTGGTATATATTACAGCAGTCCTGGTGTTTTGTCTGTAGAATAGTAGTACACTATGTGGTATATATTACAGTAGTCCAGGTGTTTGATCTGTATAATAGTAGTACACTGTGTGGTATATATTACAGTAGTCCAGGTGTTTGGTCTATATAATAGTAGTACACTGTGTGGTATATATTACAGCAGGCCGGGTGTTGTGTCTATATAATAGTAGTACACTGTGTGGTATATATTAAAGCAGTCCAGATGTTTGGTATATATAATAGTAATACACTGTGTGGTATATAGTACAGCAGTATATGTGTTTGGTCTATATAATAGTAGTACACTGTGTGGTATATATTACAGCAGTCCAGGTGTTTGGTCTATATTATAGTAGTACACTGTGTAGTATATATTACAGCAGTCCAGGTGTTTGGTCTATATAATAGTAGTTCACTGTATGGGATATATTAAAGCAGTCCAGGTGTTTGGTCTATATAATAGTAGTACACTGTGTGGTCTATATTACAGATAATAGTAGTACACTGTGTGGGATATATTACAGCAGTCCAGGTGTTTGGTCTATATAATAGTAGTAAACTTGGTATATATTTAATAGTAGTACACTGTCTGGTATATATTATAGTAGTACATTGTTTGGTATATATTACAGCAGTAATGGTGTTTGGTCTATATAATAGTAGCATACTGCGTGGTATATATTACAGCAGTCAAGGTGTTTGGTTTACATAATATTAGTACACTGTGTGGTATAGATTACAGTAGTCCAGGTGTTTGGTCTATATTATAGTAGTACACTGTGTGGTATATATTACAGTAGTACAGGTGTTTGGTCTACATTATAGTAGTAAACAGTGTGGTATATATTACAGTAGTCCAGGTGTTTGGTCTATATAATAGTAGTACCCTTTGTGGTATATATTAAAGCAGTCCAGGTGTTTGGTCTACATAATAGTAGTAAACTGTGTGGTTTAGATTACAGTAGTCCAGGTGTTTGGTCTATATAATAGTAGCACACTGTGTGGTATATATTACAGTAGTCCGGGTGTTTTGTCTGTATAATAGTAGTAAACTGTGTGGCATATATTACAGTAGACCAGGTGTTTGGTCTATATAATAGTAGTAAACTGTTTGGTATATATTACAGCAGTTTAGGTGTTTGGTCTATATAATAGTAGTAAACTGTGTGGTATATATTACAGCAGTCTAGGTGTTTGGTCTATATAATAGTAGAAAACTGTGTGGTCTATATAATAGTAGTACACTGTGTGATATATATTACAGCAGTCCAGATGTTTGGTCTATATTATAGTAGTACATTGTTTGGTATATATTACAGCAATAATGGTGTTTGGTCTATATAATAGTAGCATACTGAGTGGTATATATTACAGCAGTCAAGGTGTTTGGTTTACATACTATTAGTAAACAGCGTGGTATAGATTACAGTAGTCCAGGTGTTTGGTCTATATTATAGTAGTACACTGTGTGGTATATATAACAATAGTACAGGTGTTTGGTCTACATTATAGTAGTAAACAGTGTGGTATATATTACAGCAGTCTATGTGTTTAGTCTATATAATAGTAGTAAACTGTGTGGTATATATTACAGCAGTATAGGTGTTTGGTCCATATAATAGTAGTAAACTGTGTGGCATATATTACAGTAGTCCAGGTGTTTGGTCTATATAATAGAAGTAAACTGTTTGGTATATATTACAGCAGTCTAGGTGTTTGGTCTATATAATAGTAGTAAACTGTGTGGTATATATTACAGCAGTCTAGGTGTTTGGTCTATATAATAGTAGTAAACTGTGTGGCATATATTACAGTAGTCCAGGTGTTTGGTCTATATAATAGTAGTTAACTGTGTGGTATATATTACAGCAATCCAGGCGTTTTGTCTATATAATAGTAGTAAACTGTTTGGTATATATTACAGTTGTACATGTGTTTGGTCTATATAATAGTAGTAAACTCTGTGGTATATATTGCAGCAGTCGAGGTGTTTGGTCTATATAATAGTAGTAAACTGTGTGGCATATATTACAGCAATCCAGGTGTTTTGTCTATATAATAGTAGTAAACTGTTTGGTATATATTACAGTAGTACATGTGTTTGGTATATATAATAGTAGTAAACTGTGTGGTATATATTACATCAGTTCAGGTGTTTGGTCTATAATACAGTAGTTCACTGTGTGGTATATATTACAGCAGTACAGGTCTCTATAATAGTAGTAAACTGTGTGGTCTATATTACATTAGTACATGTGTTTGGTCTTCATAATTGTAGTACACTGTGTGGGATATATTACAGCAGTCCAGGTGTTTGGTCTATATAATAGCAGTAAACTATGTGGTATATAGTGCAGCAGTCCAGGTGTTTGGTCTATATAATAGTATTACACTGTGTGGTATATTTTACAGCAGTACATGTGTTTGGTCTATATAATAGTAGTACACTGTGTGGTATATATTACAGCAGTCCAGGTGTTTGGTCTAGATAATAGTAGCACACTGTTTGGTATATATTATAGTAGTCCAGGTGTTTGGTTAATATAATAATAGTACAGTGTGTGGTATATATAACAGATAATAGTAGTACACTGTGTGGAATATATTACAGTAGTCCAGGTGTTTGATCTATATTATAGTATTACACTGTGTGGTATATATTACAGCAGTCCTGGTGTTTGGTCTATATAATAGTAGTATACTGTGAGGTATATATTACAGTAGTACAGGCGTTTTGTCTATATAATAGAAGTAAACTGTGTGGTATATATTACAGCAGTCCAGGTGTTTGGTCTATATAATAGCAGTACACTATGTGGGATATATTACAGCAGTCCACGTGTTTGGTCTATATAATAGTAGTACACTGTGTTGGATATATTACAGTAGTACATGTGTTTGGTCTATATTACAGCAGTCCAGGTGTTTGGTCTGTATAATAGTAGTAAATTGTGTGTTATATATTACAGCAGTCCAGGTGTTTGGTCTGTAAAATAGTAGTACAGTGTGTGGTCTATATTACAGCAGTCCATGTGTTTGGTCTATATAATAGTAGTAAACTGTGTGGTATATATTACTGCAGTCAAGATGATTGGTCTATAAAGTAGTAGTTAACTGTGTGGTATATATTACAGCAGTCCAGGTGTTTGGTCTATATAATAGTAGTACACTTTGTGGTATATATTACAGCAGTCCAGGTGTTTGGTCTACATAATAGTAGTAAACTGTGTGGTTTAGATTACAGTAGTCCAGGTGTTTGGTCTATATAATAGTAGCACACTGTGTGGTATATATTACAGTAGTCCGGGTGTTTTGTCTGTATAATAATAGTACACTGTGTGATATATATTACAGTAGTACATGTGTTTGTTCTATATAATAGTAGTACACTGTGTGGTATATATTACAGCAGTCCAGGTGTTTGGTCTATATTATAGTAGTACACTGTGTGGTATATATTACAGTAGTACAGGTGTTTGGTCTACATTATAGTAGTACACAGCGGGTCGGTATTACAGTAGTCCAGGTGTTTGGTCTATATAGTAGTAGTAAACTGTGTGGTATATATTACAATTGTCCAGGTGTTTGGTCTATATTATAGTAGTACACTGTGTGGTATATATTACAGTAGTACAGGTGTTTGGTCTACATTATAGTAGTACACAGCGGGTCTGTATTACAGTAGTCCATGTGTTTGGTCTATATTACAGTAGTAAACTGTGTGGTATATATAACAGCAGTCTAGGTGTTTGGTCTATATTATAGTAGTAAACTGTGTGGTATATATAACAGCAGTCTAGGTGTTTGGTCTATATAATAGTAGTTAACTGTGTGGTATATATTACATCAGTCCAGGTATTTGGTCTATGTTACAGTAGTTCACTGTGTGGTATATATTACAGCAGTACATGTGTTTGGTCTCTATAATAGGTGTACACTGTGTGGTATATATAACAGTAGTCCAGGTGTTTGGTCTCTATAATAGTAGTACACTGTGTGATATATATTACAGTAGTACATGTGTTTGGTCTCTATAATAGTAGTACACTGTGTGGTATATATAACAGTAGTCCAGGTGTTTGGTCTACATAATAGTAGTAAACTGTGTGGTATATATCACAGTAGTCCAGTTGTTCGGTCTCTATAATAGTAGTACACTGTGTGGTATATATTACAGCAGTCAAGGTGTTTGGTCTATATTACAGTAGTACATGTGTTTGGTCTATAAATAGTAGTACATTGTTTGGTATATATCACAGTAGTCCAGGTGTTCGGTCTCTATAATAGTAGTACATGTGTTTGGTCTATATAATAGTAGTAAACGGTGTGGTCTATACTACAGCAGTCCAGGTGTTTGGTCTATATTACAGTAGTACATGTGTTTGGTCTATATAATAGTAGTAAACTGTGTGGTCTATATTACAGCAGTCCAGGTGTTTGGTCTATATAATAGTAGTACACTGTGTGATATATAATACAGCAGTCAAGGTGTTTGGTCTGTATAATAGTAGTATATTGTGTGGTATATATCACAGTAGTCCAGGTGTTCGGTCTCTATAATAGTAGTACACTGTGTGGTTTATATTACAGCAGTCAAGGTGTTTGGTCTATATTACAGTAGTACATGTGTTTGGTCTCTATAATAGTAATACATTCTGTGGTATATTTGACAGTAGTCCATGTGTTTGGTCTATATAATAGTAGTACACTGTGTGGTATATATTACAGTAGTCCAGGTGTTTGGTCTATATTATAGTAGTACACTGTGTGATATATATTACAGAAGTACATGTGTTTGGTCTGTATAATAGTAGTAAACTGTGTGGTCTATATTACAGCAGTCCTTGTGTTTGGTTTATATAAAAGTAGTACACTGTGAGATAATTATTACAGTAGTACATGTGTTTGGTCTCTATAATAGTAGTACACTGTGTGGTATATATTACAGCAGTCAAGGTGTTTGGTCTATATAACAGTAGTACATGTGTTTGGTCTATATACTAGTAGTAAACTGTGTGGTCTATATTACAACAGTCCAGGTGTTTGGTCTATAGAATAGTAGTACACTGTGTGGTTAATATTACAGTAGTACATGTGTTTGGTCTGTATAATTGTAGTACACTGTGTTGTATATATTACAGTAGTCCAGGTGTTTGGTCTATATAATAGTAGTACACTGTGTGGTATATATTACAGTAATCCAGGTGTTTGGTCTATATAATAGTAGTAAACTGTGTGGTATATATTACGGCAGTCCAGGTGTTTGGTCTACATGTGTTTGGTCTGTATAATAGTAGTACACTGTGTGGTATATATTACAATAGTACATGTGTTTGGTCTATATAATAGTAGTAAACTGTTTGGGATATATTACAGCATTCCAGTTGTTTAGTCTATATTATAGTAGTACACTGTGTGGTATATATTACAGTAGTACATGTGTTTGGTCTCTATAATAGCAGTACACTGTGGGATATATATTACAGTAGTACATGTGTTTGGTATCTATAATAGTAGTACACTGTGTGGTATATATTACAGAGTCCAGGTGTTTAGTCTATATTATAGTAGTACACTGTGTGGTATATATTACAGTAGTCCAGGTGTTTGGTCTACATGTGTTTGGTCTGTATAATAGTAGTAAACTGTTTGGTATATATTACAGCATTCCAGTTGTTTAGTCTATATTATAGTAGTACACTGTGTGGTATATATTACAGTAGTACATGTGTTTGGTCTATATAATAGTAGTAAACTGTTTGGGATATATTACAGTATTCCAGTTGTTTAGTCTATATTATAGTAGTACACTGTGTGGTATATATTACAGTAGTACATGTGTTTGATCTATATAATAGTAGTAAACTGTTTGGGATATATTACAGCATTCCAGTTGTTTAGTCTATATTATAGTAGTACACTGTGTGGTATATATTACAGTAGTACATGTGTTTGGTCTCTATAATAGCAGTACACTGTGTGATATATATTACAGTAGTACATGTGTTTGGTATCTATCATAGTAGTACACTGTGTGGTATATATAACAGAGTCCAGGTGTTTAGTCTATATCATAGTAGTACACTGTGTGGTATATATTACAGTAGTCCAGGTGTTTGGTCTACATGTGTTTGGTCTTTATAATAGCAGTACACTGTGGGATGTATATTACAGTAGAACATGTGTTTGGTATCTACAATAGTAGTACACTGTGTGGTATATATTACAGAGTCCAGGTGTTTAGTCTATATAATAGTATTGCACTGTGTGGTATATATTACAGAGTCCAGGTGTTTGGTCTATATAATAGTAGTACACTGTGTGATATATATTACAGTAGTACATATGTTTGGTCGCTATAATAGTAGTACACTGTGTGGTATATATATATTACAGCATTCCAGGTGTTTGGTCTATATTATAGTAGTACACTGTTTGGTATATATTACAGTAGTACATTTGTTTGGTCTCTATAATAGTAGTACACTGTGTGATATATATTACAGTAGTACATGTGTTTGGTCTCTATAATAGTAGTACACTGTGTGGTATATATTACAGCAGTCCAGGTGTTTGTCTGTATAATAGTAGTGCACTGTGTGGTATATATTACAGCAGTCCAGGTGTTTGGTCTATATAATAGTAGTACACTGTGTGGTATATATTACACCAGTCCATGTGTTTGGTCTATATTAAAGCAGTAAATTGTGTGGTCTATATTACAGCAGTCCAGGTATTTTGTCTACATTATAGCAGTAAATTATGTGGTCTATATTATAGCAGTCCAGGTGTTTGGTCTATATTTTAGCAGTAAATTGTTAAGTCTATATTATAATAATACACTCTGTGGTCTTTATTACAGCAGTCCATGTGTTTGGTGTTTATTTTATAAGTAAATTGTTTTGTTTATATTATAGCAGTCCAGGTGTTTGGTCTATATTATAGTTGTACACTGTGTGGTATATATTACAGTAGTACACTGTGTAGTCTATATTACAGCAGTCCAAATGTTTGGTCTATATTTTAGCAGTAAATTGTGTTGTCTATATTGCAGCAGTCATGGTGTTTGGTCTATATCATAGTAGTGCACTGTGTGGTCTATATTACAGCAGTCCAGGTGTCTGGTCTATATTTTAGCAGGTAATTGTGATGTCTATATTACGACAGTCCATGTGTTTGGTCTATATTTTAGCAGTAAATTGTGTTGTCTATATAACAGCAGTCCAAGTGTTTGGTCTATAACTTAGCAGTAAATTGTGTTGTCTATATTACAGCGGTCAAGGTGTTTGGTCTATATTATAGTAATACACTGTGTGGTCTATATTACAGCAGTCCAGGTTTTTGGTCTAGATTGCTACGCGTGTTTTGAGACCGGTGGGAATAACAAGTGTGAAGAATACGAAACGTACGCAGAAGCGATGGAAAACTACCCCTTCAACGGTACCAAGAAAAACGTCACTAGGCCGCTGTTATTGAAAAAATGCATTGAGCCATACAATGTAGCCTGTGTGACAGAGACCTATTCTGTTTTAGGTATGCGTGGTAGTATATTGTTTTATGTACCTGTCATTAATAACTACCATATCCCGTAATTTTCTGAGAATGGAATACAACAAACTGTATCACTTCAAACTGCAGCGGTGGCTCAGTTATATAGAGCGTCCTCCTCGCGCGGTGGCTAGTCGTGGCTTCAATCCCCGACTGTGTCTAGCGACGTCATAAAAAGGGTATTAGTAGCGTCCTTGCTGCTTGACATTGAGCATATAAAGGGCGATACTGGTTGGTTCGAACTGTAAGTGACTGAGTGGTGATTCCGTGTGTCTTCGGCGTGGTATTCCAGTGTAGTAGCACTATGCATATAAACATAAAGCTTAATTCAAAACTGGTATTACTTATTAGTCACAAACTAGAAGTCTCTGCCATTTCCTTTGTATTGCACAGTTGTAAATCATTGAAAATAAGACCTGCCAGTTATCGAAAGTTAGTGCATGGCAGACAGATGAAATGGATTTGATACAACAATAATAGTGTATGGTCTCGTTGGTTTTTGTAAATATCGAGTCTGGCGTAACTCGACGCACGTATCCCATCGAGGTGTTCAACAACGAGATGAGACCATACACTATATATTTTAAAATAACAGTGTGTAATTTATCACATCAGTACAAACGGATAGTTTATGCAATTTATTTCTCAGTCTTTGGAGCGAACAGAAGTATTTCAATGGCTTAGAAAGTATGACAGCCTGTAAATATTCTGTGGAAGTAACATTGTGTTCCTAGTAAGTATAAATGCCAATTTTTTTTCTTTCTAAGGTGCGACAGTGAGCCACATTCGAGACTGCAGCAATGGACAGAACTTTTCCTTTGACGCATCGCTCGTACGGATCAGAGGAGCATATGACAGACTTTATAACTTGGGTTTCGATAAGAGCAATGAAACGTCGTGCGTGTGGGATGGAAATCACCAAGTGTGTTTGTCGATATGTGTAGGTGATCTTTGTAACGGCCCACTGATATCAGATTTTACAAGCGGTGTCGATTTTAACAAAGCATCCTCTATGGGACTGATGATTCTGTGTGTGCTATCATTTATTTGGAGATCACTTGAATAGTGGCCATTTTCTATTAATCGTAACGTGTAAACAGAACAAAACAATCTTAATTGTGAGAAAACTACTTCCGTTTTTAAACTGTGCTATTATTATATTTTCCTAATAATAGTAGTGTTGCCGTTTTGAATGAAACAGGCAGAGCATTATACGAACTTTCTGATTAAAATTCCAACTAATTTGTATGGGTATCCGGTGAAGATCGGAAATTCCAACCCGAGGTACACTTGTTTTTATCGGAACAAAGACTCTGCGAGGTTCCGACTAAAACAGCTATACCGAGGGTTGGAATTTATCTATATGAACAGGATACCCATGACTCATACTTTTTCTTGAATATTATTAACATTCTGCGCACTGGCGTCACCAGCTACTAACGCGTTGCATGTTTATTTACACATTACCCATGTAAAACGCGGATAATCTTATCCGGTATGAAGAAAAAAACCCAGGCATATCAACAATAGTTTAACTGACATTTGCAAAGAAAAAGCACGTTTTAGAAATTTTAAAACCCCTGTACAGTTTGTTTGCAGACTGGAACTTACCGACTCTGGCCCGTTTAGTGTTAATGGTTATACAACGCCGCCGTTGTCCCCAGAGACAAGAACGTCATTGAGTCTGGAAGTTTAAATGTTTGTCTGCACAAGGATCAAGATGTTTGTATTAACAATCAAGCGTCGAAGATGGTCAAGACTATGAATCCGGATATCAGCAGGACTTTCAGTGATACAGAACAGTATGTCATACAGTAAATACGGTATTGGATCTGGACTATAACTGCCCGCCAGCATGAGTGTCAGTCGTACAAGACAATAGATGTCCCTTAACAATGGCATCAGTGGTTTAACAATGGTCATATTGGTCCATCTGTCTCTTAACAATGACCTCAGTGGTCCATATGTCTCTTAACAATGGCCTCAGTGGTCCATCTGTCTCTTAACAATGGTCATATTGGTCCATCTGTCTCTTAACAATGACATCAGTGGTCCATAATTATGTCTCTTACAATGGCATCAGTGGTATATCTGTCTCTTAACAATGGTCATATTGGTCCATCTGTCTCTTAACAATGGCCTCAGTGGTCCATCTGTCCCTTAACAATGGCCTCAGTGGTCCATCTGTCTCTTAACAATGGCCTCAGTGGTCCATCTGTCTTTTAACAATGACCTCAGTGGTATATCTGTCCCTTAACAATGGCCTTAGTGGTCCATCTGTCTCTTAACAATGGCCTCAGTGGTCCATCTGTCTCTTAACAATGGCCTCAGTGGTCCATCTGTCTCTTAACAATGACCTCAGTGGTCCATCTGTCTCTTAACAATGGCCTCAGTGGTCCATCTGTCTCTTAACAATGACATCAGTGGTCCATCTGTCCCTTAACAATGGCCTCAGTGGTCCATCTGTCTCTTAACAATGGCCTCAGTGTTCCATCTGTCTCTTAACAATGACCTCAGTGGTATATCTGCCCCTTAACAATGGCCTCAGTGGTCCATCTGTCTCTTAACAATGGCCTCAGTGGTTCATCTGTCCCTTAACAATGGTCTTAGTGGTCCATCTGTCCCTTAACAATGGCCTCAGTGGTCCATTAGTCTCTTAACAATGACCTCAGTGGTCCATCTGTCTCTTAACACGGATATAAGGTTCATATTCGAATACTCTCTAATTGTTTGCCATGTGTATAGCTAAGTTAATTACCTATCGCATTATTGCCTTTTTTGATACAAATTGTGCATGCAGATATGTTTTGTATAATATACATAGATACACCTATTTTCTTATGTGTGCATGTGTATGTGTTTGTGTGCGTGCGTGCGTGCGTGCGTGCGTGCGTGCATGCAATTCTTACTTTTATAATGCCTCTGGAATTGTACGAAGTAGAGTATCCCTCAAGGTAAATCACATTCAAATCAGATTTCAGCCGAAAGGAGCCGATTCTTAACGCATATGGTAATGGTGCGGAGAACAGTTTACTTTTATCGACATATCACATAATATCACATAATATCATAGTTGTATATGGTAACAATAAACAGTTATTTTAGTTTTTCACTTTTGCAATTCACTTGGACAATTTTCCACAAAGGTAAATTTTTACTCTTAGCCTTAAATACTATTAACACAGAGAAGAATCTAACATGTAGGGACAAATTAAAAGACTTTCCACGATGGGTGGATGTCTACTTAGTACTTTTGGGAGGGTTCCTAAGAACTACAGTTTGAGAAAGAAAACCGTTTTCGGGGAATGCGCTTGATACCAAGTTATGTCTCCGTGACAACTTTGTTCTCAATTTTGTTTAATCCGTCATGGCTTAATTATTCAATTATAACATTGTTTCCAGTTCCAAGTTATAATGATATTTGCTCTCGACTGCTATGTTATGCTTGCGTCAACCTTGATTGGACACTATTCCAAACGCATCTGCGGTGTATCTACTACGTCAGATTACCAAAAACATTTGCTTAGAACGTTGTCAACGTTGTTCCAACGTACTTCGTATTAGATCTGTTTGGTTCCTACCATTCTGTGAGAAAAATGCTAGGATGTATTCATTTATTGTTGAAGTATGTTTAGAAATACAGTCATTTAATATTCACGAACATGTTCGCAATATTAAAAATTCTATGACCATACTTGTGAATAGTATTTGTTCATTGACGTAAGAATGGTTTGTACTCTAAGCCCTAAACATGGGGTGTATTTTTGTTTACATGTCTTGTCACTGTGAGTGCTGAAAACAGGATAATAGCGAGATTGTGTATACTTAAACTAGATTTAAGCTCACCAGTGAACCATATTGCCTACTGACTGTTCCAAGACGGTAAACGAGTATGAGAGTGAAACGGCCGATCACGATAAATACGAAATATTGCAGTCTCGGTTTGATTGAGACTGTTCATGAACGTTTGTGAAATATGCTTGCTACCGTTCACGCCCCTAGCCCCGGGTTGTGCAGAACTCAATATTCATAAAATCAATAGTTCAGAATTTAATATGACGGTGGACATGCTATTTAACTGTCATTATTATATGTCTAGCGGCGTATGGTCCCAGTATCTAACACAATTATATGCCCCGAAGAGCGAAATAAACAAAATGGAATTTAGTTGGGAGCAGGCGTTATGAAGCCTGCGCATCACAAGTTACAGTCAACAGACTAAATTAAAAAGCAGACAACATATCCTATGTGTGGTTATAAACGATACCCAGGGCCTTTTTCGGCGGAGTAGCGGAACCACCGAATCGAGATTTAAGTAAGAAAACAAACATTTGAAAATGTACCACCGATATCAAAATATATCGGGCTCAGCGATCTCCAAAGATCGAATGAACAACAGTCCTGATTGCAAACGCAATAACTTGTCTTCGTCACTCCTTCTGTTACGTATTGTCTTTTTCAATGTAATTAGTTAATTTGATCTTTGTTTGTGGTACAGTGCGGATCTACAGTGTCATTGCGTTTGGGTGCTGTGATTTCTATAGGACCATTTATTTTCCTATATCTGTGTACGCATGAGTTTGACTATCTACTGTGTCAAGCAAACAAACTGATGAAATACTATACAAATGTATTTGAAAAATATGACCTCCGTAAATATGTTAGTTAAAATTGTAATTTTTTCATAGTGTTAGTTTTGAATTCCGTTACAATTAGCGTGCGAGAGTGTGCGTGTTCGTTTGCTTGTGTACGAGTGCATGTGTGCGCTTGATGCCAGCGTGCGTACTGTGTATGTGCGCGCGTGTTTAACTATGCGTGCGTGTGTGTGTTCATAAAATCATCCAAGAGTATATGTACAAATCGAAAGTCCTTTAACAATGGTTGCTAAGTGCACGCACGTGAAAACTGCACGATAACGTTATTATATATGATCACGCTTATTCAATAGTCTAACTCTTTAAAAATGGAGGTTTGCGTAAACAGAGATTTGAATATAATTTTCTTATCTAAAGATAAAAATCAACAGGTTGCCGGATTTTACATTATAGATTAGATATATCACACTGCGTTTATCGGCGATCATACTGCATACACAAACATTCAGTACATTTTAGGAAGTGGTTGCTGATTAATTTACTGTTCTGTGGCCATAAAGAAGTCCTATTTTGGGAATCATAATAATGGATATAAAACATTTTATTACCATTGTCAGTCTGCTGCTCTGTTTCACGGGCGGTAAGTACTTCAGTTTAAATAAATTATAATCCCCTGAACAATATGATGGAAGTCTTTACTCCAAAAACCTCATGCAACTCGAGAAGGTATATTCGGTAATAAAACAAAAAAGGGGTCAAGAGGTGATAATTGATGACAAACACGAATAGACGTCCTAATGTTATAATTTATATACCATTGTAAACATACATTTGTGGTACGTTAAAAAACAAAAACATTATGCAACTAGAGACGAAATTGACAGAGAAATTATATAGTAAACGACCCAGGGGTCCGTGTTATGTTTTTAATTATACACGAGACACACTGCATATCGTGATTTTAAATGCTTATATCAGTGGATAGAGGCACTTGTAAACAAAGCCGAAAACCGTTTTTAATTTGAACGAAACATGAAAGAGAAAAGATTCTCAAAATACAAAAAAAAAGCATTACATCTAACAATGCGTATATCCATTTCTTCACGTTTTCAGTTATGACCCCTTCATGATTTGAGATATCAGTTCTGTCATTTTTGAATTTAATATATATAATGTGTATCAATTCAGCGAAATATGCATTTTAATACTCGCATGTATATTTCCGCCGACAAATTTAATTATAACTTCTGGTCCATTTCCTTTTTTATCGTGTATATATCGATTCAGAAAGTTGTCAATGGCAGTTTCTTGTGGACTTGAAATCGGTGAAACTGAACTAGTTCGAGCGGACGTTCACATTTACACTAAAGGAAAAAAGAAACGCAACTCTGTATTAATTATCAAATACCTTGGTGTTCATCAAATATCGTGACACATTTCAATAACACATATTTCTATAAGTTTAAAGGATAACGTTCATAAGAAGCTGCTACGTATAAATATGATAAATTATAATGAAAAGCAACTTCATACGATTGTTTATCTATACAGGTCATGATAATATTTGTGAATGAAATTTCTGAGAATAGTCTGAAGAATGTTTGGTGAATTCCAGGCCTGAAGTCATTGATTAGGACGATTATTGGTCAATGTAGTCTCAAATGTTGAACTAGCCTTATTATACTGAATTTATACACGCCAAGATGGACAGACACCATACTTTCCGAAACGCCTTTCAATAACTATTTGACGGCGTCGTCACGCTCCTGTTTACGTAAACAGATGAAGAAAACCTTACTAAATTTAACAAAAATCTGGATCTTGATAAATGATAAAATTAAGACAAAAATGGCATGTGTTCCAGAGTAAATATGCCCCGACCCGTACATCACGTGCATTTGTTAAGGTTTGTATTTCATGCTTAAGTTAAGAATACTTTTCGAAAGGAACTATGGTGGAGGTATCGGTGACGATTTTCGGTCACGGGTACATTTGAACAAATAACACTTAATATATACTAAGCCTAAACAAAGAGTATGATAATAGACCTTTGGAAACAGCCGAGAGTTGCGTTTCTTTTTCCTTAATTATAATGTCTTCCTCTTCATTACTTACTTTAAATTGGCTCACCTCTTTCGACTGTCTCACGTTATTAATGTCAGCTGGAGCCTACTAGATAATGGTGAAGAATATGTACAGCAACAGTTACCTATAATAACAAGCAAACAACAAGAGTATATCATAGAAATAAGTGGGTTCAACAGTGGTTTAACGTATACAATTCAGAAATTTATACAGAAAAAGAAGAATATGAAGAAGAAAACGAAGAAGAAGAAGAAGAAGAAGAAGAAGAAGAAGAAGCAAAATAAGAAGAATTAGCATAGTAGTAGTAGTAGTAGTAGTAGTATTATTATTAGTAGTAGTAGAAGAAGAACTGAACTGAATTGAGTTAAAATGAACTGTTGTTCAAGAGGACATTATACCAAGGATAAAGTCGTTATTAAATCAAAGCATATTGTACATTAAACACAATCTTAATCTATAATCAATACAAAACTGCGCACTTTTGTAAATTTCAAACAATTTTACTGATAACATGTTGGCTACTTAGTGATTGAGTACTCTTATCTATAGCTAGTTCAACAAACATTTTAAACACGAATATCAATCGATAGTTTCATAGAAACTTCCGCTTATTGATCAGGAGATATTGTAGGTAAAATGTTTTTCTTATATGAGCGTTCATGTTTCGTTTAAATGGCCAAAATTATAATAAAATGGTAAACTCACGTTTCTTGTAATATAATCACTAATGAATAAGAGTATTAAATGAGAAATTTGGAAATCGCCGAACAGGATACATACAAAAATGTATTAGTCTCGGTTCGATTGAGACTGTTCATGAACGGTATCGAAAAGTGCTTGCTACCGTTCATGCCCTCTAGGCCCGGGTTGAGCAGAACTAAATAAAAAGTTCAGAAATTTGAGCCATCCCGAAGATGGTATGCATACGACGCTGAACATGGAATATTCAGTGAGGTATTTTCACATCATTCCATGACCAGCTGCGTATGATCCCAGTTTCAAACAAAATGATTTGCCCTTAGCGAGAAAACAATTGGAGAAATAAACAATTTAGTCTGGAGCAGATGTAAGAAAACCCTACGAATCACAGATAACAAGTCAAACGAATAAACTAAAAAGCAGATAACATATAATAACAGTGATAAAATAATACTCAGAACTAACAATACCCAGAACCTTTAAAGGTGGGACCACTTATTAAAAATTCAAGTAAGAAAACAAAAGTACTTGAGAATGTACCACCGATATCTGTAAATAAATATCAGGCTCAACGATCTCCAAAGATCGGAATGAATAACAGTTCTGATATATATTTCCGTAATTTAAGGGTCAATTGTAAAATGGAACCATTGGGTTCAGCATTTAATCTTCTTCCTGACTGAAATGCTAACCCCTTGAGTGAAATTTCTTTGTCCCACATGGATGACGGATTCTTATGTTGTGTCACCGAATTGTCCTCTGCAGAGTTGGCGTGGTCCAGTAGATAACACGGTGGACTTGAAACCGGGTTGAAGGCTAAGCAGCGCCACGGAGTTTCGTCGATGTGTTCTTGCGCAATGCACTTTTTCATAGCCTCGTCTGTCGGATTGAAACGTGCGTGGTCCATTGTATCGGAGTCAATCCTGCGAGCTGTCTATTCTGCGAACACGTTTTAACAAATATATTCGTTAGTTAGAGTAGGTGGTCGGGTTCCTAGATTCCTATGTATCCTTCAACTCTCTCTCTCTGGGGAGGATTTAAATAACACATATTTTGATAATCCGTTAAGAAACAACAGAATAAAGACAGGAAGGGAGTTTTGTTTGAAATTTAGATTATACACCATTGTAGGCTTATGTTCATATTTTCGGCAAAATCAAATTAAAACATGTTTGCCATAAAAACGTAGGGTCGGGTCGGTAATTTGGCATCCGTGTCTCTACAGCAAAAGAGGTTTTTGCCTGATGAAGAGGTGGTATATTGACCGTTGGTTTAGTTGGCTTATAAAGCAAAAGCGAAACATAATTCCTAGTCTTTTAGTGCATGTAACGATATCTGACATAAAACATACATGGTGACATGTGTCCTCTGTAGACACGTGTAGCAGTAATACAAGTGGGTCAAAGAATAATCAGATTTTTATATATTTGTTTAATATTGTTTTAATATAATTCTATTTTAACTGGTACCACCCGGCATGCTAAAGTTGTAATACCATTATCACCATTTAAACAACTTGTTGACTGTCGTCCTTGAATGCTGCTTTTCCTGTTCGATTTTCTGTATTGATAAACGACCATTATATTAATAAAACATTCCTGTGAGTGTGACAGTGAATATTGTCAACCTGAGAAAAAATGTCGACCGAGTCGAATAGTCTTTATGTGCTTTCTGAATCTTCAGGTGTGGATTAATATTCTAAATCGTCTTCGGAAAGTTGCGCAAACTGTTTTGAGTCCGACGTTTTAATTAACGTTCATTGATTTTCATCACCTCCGCTGTTGAGCATATGAAAAACCAGCCGGGACAAGGGGAAGATCTATCCTATCTATAAATTACGATATCATTTGTAAATACACAGAAGGTCTTGTGTAACAATAAAAATACATGGTTTCTCAAATTGAAGAATTAGTTGAATTATTCACCCATCTATTAATTTGTACATTAACGAATGATAAGACATCTTTAAAAATTCTCTGAAAGATGTTTATACATTGATCATTTCTCGCCAAATAATCACTTGCAGAAAATGAAAATCGAATACTATAAATGAATTCAGTCCGAAGTTACAAAAATAACACAATTCCAATAGCAATCGAGCAATATATAACGGAACATATACAATAAAAAGGTTACTGAATGTGTAAGGCATATAAGGCATATATTATTGGAAATATTTGTGCTGGCGCAAGACTATTCGAAAACGTGTTCAACTCGTTATAAATCACATTTCGCCATACAAATTCAATAACCTATAATGTTACATACCCAAACTTTAAAAACAGTGTCACATTAACTCATGTTAGATAAGCCCATTTGAACGTGTCATAGTTTCTAATATTACATCAAATGTATCTCTCCAGACTGTATTAATTTAGATAATATTACAGAAATCATATAAATCAATAGGAAAACAATTTACTAACATACATATAAGAACACATACAAACCAACGTTAATACATCTGAGATATAATTGGAATAGGCGTTTACTTGTTGTGTTATCATTAATCATGTTCAATACGAGGAAAACGCAATGCTAGTGTCTGTCATTTTCTATTTACAGATCGCACGACTCCTGTACTTGCCGTTTTAGATACTCATTAGAGATATAGTGAAAACAGAAATGGCAAACATTTATTAAGTTATACACACGATAAAGCTATATCTGTTACTGATAACAGTTAAGTTAGATAAAACATTTTCAAATCAATTTGATAGTTATATTTGTTTTGTACGGGTTGAGCGACGAGCTTCGTTGTTAATGACATTGTATTGATACACGTAATAGGAAGTTAGAAATAAAGCACTGATAAAGTATAGTTAGTTCGCAACTAAGTAACTCTTCCATTACAAACAATAACAACTCGGTTTGTACATATAAATACACTCTTAGTGCTCAATGATACTGGTTATATATACCAAAAGTCAAGCATGCGGTTAGAATTTAAATGAAACCTAGCGTGCTAAATTCACGAGGTTTAAACACAAAGCCGCCAAAATAAACCAGATTTCATGTTTCAGCCATTACACATTATAAAGGGAAACTCTAGAAAAATAATAGCCCAAAATAAATGCCTGCTAAATATAGATTTATTAAATATTTGCTGCGGTAGAAACAAATGTCGAACATAAAATGTAGCATTCAAGTACCACAGTCAACCAGAAACACGCACAGAAACAAACAATAACTGCAACGATGAATACAAGGCAAGATATGACATCATAAACATAAAATGGTTGACAATAGTGCTACCGCATTGGAACGGTGAGTGGATAAAAAAGGCCGTTGGGGTTTAAACTAGGTTCGAGGGTACACGAAACCTCATTCTTACCCTATTGTTATCCCAATAAAACGGGACAGTCTAACTAATGAAATCCGCGCCAGATCATAACAAGGCAGTATTTATAAGCAAGTAAATATAAACCCACGCCCAGAAACAGAAAAAAAGGATAAATAAAATGCAATGAATATGACATCATAAACATAAAAGGGTTGACAACAATATGGCCACCGCATTGGAACGGTCGGTGGCAAGAAAGACCACAAGCATTTAAAACAACCAGTATAATTTCAATCATATTCAAAAAAGCAGATATAAAAATCGAACAGGAAAAGTAGCATTTAAGGACGACAGTCAACCACAAACACACAAAGAAACAAAGCACAACTATATATAAAGTTGAATAAATGGCAAGATAAGAAATCACAAACACAAAAGCGTGACACTAGGGCCACCGCCTTGTAACGGTCAGTGGCAAAAAAAGGCCGCTGAGGGCGTTTAAACCACGTTCTAAACCTCTTTCTTACCCTATTGTCATCCCAATAACGATATCCCCGCCAGGTTATACTCTCTAACAAACAAGGCAGTATTAATAGGCCACATAAGTAAAACAAATAAATGATCATGCATATATTCTATAAACTACCGGGCAGAAGCAACTGGCAAAAGCCAGATCAACAAAAGAACAAACCGTTAAGGGTACGACAAGACAAGATTAAAGACAAACACCAAAGCTACCGTCCTAAAAGTAAAGTTTGAGACATAACAAACATAAAATGATGGTAAACGCGGTACCTCGTTGGAACGGACAAGACAAAAGGGATCACTGGTGGAAAAGGTGAGGACGAGTCTTAAAACGGTCCAAGAGTGCTTTTCGCTCTTACTCTATTATTATCCTTAACAAACAAGATATTGTAAATAAAGTGGTCCCCGCCATGTTGTATCCGCAAACATACATGGCAGGAATTAATAGTCGATATTTCCAAACAAAGAGATAATCATGCACATATTAACTAAACATTCTATGACCTTTTAAGAAAGCGTTCTAAGCTAGCTACTCTGTAGATTATATTTACATATGTAATATGTGCATTTCAAATTTGGTTTCTGCCTTTTGTTCCTTAGATGCCGACTCTGTATATTTAAACGTAAACTATAACAGTTAACATTATTTATGAAAGTCATATAATTTTGAGAATTATGCATTAAAATCAATAGTTATAATTATGCATTGAAACATATGCCAAATTAATAATTTCTATTCCATGTCACGAAAACTCCGAGAAGAACTAATTCTCAGTTGCCCTTTTGTCCTATGAAAAACTGCACTGATGCATGCCAGCCTGGCCAACATTCATTTTACAATAAATGCATTGTTTACCTAACAAACAAATGTTAAAATATTACCCTATTAAAATAAGGACAAATTATTTCACAAATCATTTGATTCAGTTGTGAAATAACACGAATATGACGGTGATATTAACATGCTCAGTGTGTATATATATATTACGATGATGTTAAATATGGGAATATATGCAAGGAAAACATCCAGATATGTTTTATCAAATGTTAAAATCCTATGGCATTTGTACACTACATGTTAGAATAAATTTACATTTTATTGATATAAATAATCATAGCAATATTATTTTATGTACATTCCATCTAATTTCTGATTACCTGAGATCACAAGGTCAAGGTCATACACTTGAACGGTTTGCGTGTATGTCTGCTTTCAGTAAAATGTTAAAGTTTTATATTTGCTCGTATTCTCAGATTGTTTTCACGTATTATATTCATATTTCGCTTTTTGATTTCTAAAGCTGCACAAAAACATTTCATCATATGTTCGATCACCTGCGACCTCAAGGTCAAGTTACACACTTAAAAGTATTAAGTTTAAGTCTGCGTTCAGTAAAATGTTAAAGTTATATTTTTTATTTATCTTTTATCTATTCATCTCTTCCTTCCTTCCTTCCTTCCTTCCTTCCTTCCTTCCTTCCGTCCTTCCTTCCCTTCCTTCCTTCCTTCCTGCCTGCCGGCCTGCCTGCCTGCCTGCCTCCCTCCCTCCCGCCCTCACTCTTGTGTTTTACATACCCCTTATACTACTATTTCGATTAAATATACATATATATTTGTTTATATATGTGCTGTCGATTATTACGGATGGCGAAAGGTGTACAGTACTGGTCCTACCCAGGAAAAGTGGGTGGTCTGCCTCCACCACAAACATTCGACCGTCAGATATAACCTTAAATGTGTTGCAAATGACGTTAAAACACCATACAAACAAACAAACAAATTAAAAACATGTACACACTATATACACGAGTTCTTTCATTTATTATGCATATTTATTCCTTATGTACCTACAACAGAGACCATGCATTTGTCTTTATAAAAATGGTTGTAATACACACGGGTATCACCAACTGCACGTAAAAACACAGGGAATCCTGAGCGCTTGATCCAAAAAAAATTAATTCTTTATATAATATATGAACTAGGGTGTTAACAGCTGCACAAGCCAATGGCAAAGTTTACCACGTCTGTGGACTACAGTCACTCGTTTCCATTATTTTCAGAACTCTCATTAAGAAGGCTTGTTTGACTTTGTCGCTGACGTCGGTTTAGTATGAATAAGTTGTATGTTGCCTAGGTATCTCCGACCGACACCGGACAACAAAACTGCTTCATCGAGTTCCGTAATCCGGTATTTCTGCCTTTATTGGCATATTTATGTCACTAATGTATTATGATATTTATTTCATGGCCACAGCGCAATTAATGTGATAAAGCATGTTTGTCGTACCTAAATTAGTTGAATGTGTCAGTCAAATATAGCGATACAATAATTTAGCATGATACTCCGAAACTTTACTATTGTTTTAAACTTGCGGCGTCCAGTTAGTTTTTCTATATAACTTGCACGTTTGCAATCATTTTAACTATTAATTATTAGAATAGTTCAAAGCAAATTTGTTTTGCATATTTCTAACTGTGGATTACACCAATAATATTTATATAATAATAATTTGTGGTGGAGGCAGACCACCTACTTTTCCTCGGTAGAATAAATACTATACACCACCCGCCATCCGTAAGAATCGACACGTTTTCACTTACAAGTCGAGCTCTAGTGGGATTCGAACCTGCAGCGGTGAAATGCGAGAAGGTTTACAACGCAACGTCATTAACACCTCGGCCACGGAGACGCTCAGAATACAAAGAAAGATTGAAAACACAACATTTGATTAAACTTATATGAAGACAGTAGTAAAGTCAAAATGATATAGAAATTCATGTATCGATGCGCTAATTTTAATTCTTGATAGCAACTTCCGATAGTCTCGGCCAGCTAGACCGTATCAGGCATATGTCTTACTTGCACATATCGGTCTTGGCAGATTAGGCCAATTAAAGCGCCCACTAGCGATTAGTATGATTTATTCGAGCGTTTTTTTCACGCGCATAAAGTCGACGTTTGCGTGATGTCATGTTGTAAATAAACGTACAACGTCAATAGTTGATGCATCAGTTAAACATTTTAACGTCACTTCTGATTCTAATAAGATATTATTTTAAAATTAACTTAAACATGTTTTTTTGAAAGCCTCGTTGAATCTCTAAAAATCTCGCCAAAATCGCCCAACCCCGTTTTCTCGTCTTGGAGAAGAGGTTGGGTGGGGTATGAACGTTAATACTCGGTCCACAACTGGGTATAATTTCTGCTATATATTGTATGTATTATATGCTGCTGTTAATCGAATGGTAAAGAAGGCATAAACAAACAGAACACACCAATGTTATCCTTGCAAAGTACAGAACACACCAATGTTATCCCTGCAAAGTGCCATTATTAACAGAACACACCAATGTAATCCCTGCAAAGTTCCATTATTAATAGAACACACCAATGATATCCCTGCAAACTTCCATTATTAATAGAACACACCAATGTTATCCCTGCAAACTTCCATTATTAATAGAACACACCAATAATATCCCTGCAGACTTCCATTATTAATAGAACACGCCAATGTTGTCCCTGCAAAGTTCCATTATTAACAGAACACACCAATGTTATCCCTGCAAAGTTCCATTATTAATAGAACACACCAATGTTATCCCTGCAAAGTGCCATTATTAATAGAATTCGCGTTTGCCTCAAGCTTGTGAGCAAACTTACGAAGTACACTTTTGCAAGCTCTAAAGCTACATTTAATATAGTATGGAAATGGCTCATAATGCTTCCTTTGTTTCTTAGAGAATATAACCTGGCGGGATGACTTTATTTACACCGTCCCGTTTTACTGGGATGACAATAGGGTATGAGTGAGTTTGGTGCACAAAATAATCTGGTTTAAACCCACAGCGGCCTTTTTTGGCCACTGACCTTTCTAAGGCGATAGCCCTATTGTCTATTATGTTTGTGATGCCATATCTTTTCTTTCATTCAGCTTTGTAATTATTGTTTGTTTCTGTGCGTGTTTTTGGTTGACAGTGGTCTTTGAATGATATATTTCATTTCGATTTTTGCATCTACTTTTCAAAAGTTTCAGAAATTTAAAAACCTTGTCGAAACAAAATTGCAAAAATGAGATATAGGGTCCTATAGAAACCACAGCGTCCGAACGCAATGGCATCGTAGGTTAATCAAACCTATTTAAGTACCTATGGTTCTGACTCTTTCAACCATGCTGCAAAAAGGCCGCAATTTCATTGCATGCAACGTTTTTTCAAAGTATATAATTTGAAAGTACAAACTTAGCCTGATCTACTTTTAAAATATAAAAGTATATTTAAAACTATTCTGCGACAATGACTATCCCAACCTAAGTTATATGGTTACGTGACGTACAAACTTCGTAAAGCCCTTAAGTACGACACGGCAAGGTAATAATCACCGTCATACAATCTTTATTGAACTTGTTAAAACGTTTATCAAAAGACTATGGCGTCTACCTAAATTCTCAAAGGACTAGCGTTTGATGTTTGTCTTAACTCTTGCCTTGTCGTACTTAAGGTTTGTTCTCTTGTTGCTCTGTCTTCTGTCGAGTCACTGAGTACTTGCATTGTGACTTTCTAGGCTTTTTTCTTTATATATTCTTTACGTTCATATATACATAAAGATCTATGTGCTTTACTTAAATTGCCTATTAATGCTGCCTTGTTTGTTAGAACATATAGGCTGGGGATCGGATTTTCTTCATTTACACTATCCCATTTTATTGGGATGACAATAGTGTAAGATTGAGGTTTGGTGAACATACAATGATATATAGTACTGCCGTCAGTTTATTTTCAGGAAGTGGGATAGTGTAGTCATTTTCTATTGAGGCACATTGGATGCGTGCGAAGTAACAATTCAATAAGAGCTTAATAGTTCCGTCTCCTTGAAAATGAAGTTTATTCGAAACAAGATTATTTTTTCAACAGAAACACCCTGTCTAACCTAAAACGCGTCATATACGGTCTAACGTTAAATTTACGGTTTTGCTAACGTTCCATTATGGTATTTCCTGTTGACATCGATCGGGGACATGTGCGTGCGGTAGGAAACCATTTTATTTGTATAGATATTTCCAAGTTTTTAGGATAACGTATAGTGAGTACAAGGAAAGGATTGTAGTTTTACTTTCTCGTATAATTTCAGTCGAGAATCTTCTTTTTTTTTCCAATCATTCGTCAGAATGGAAGACTTTCGTCGTTTCCGGATGGTCAGGTCACATATAAACCCCGATATTTTATACAGATACAATCCCTGCAAAACATATTTTACTGGTCATACTATAAACACCTAAATAGAGGGTCAGAAACAGTAAATTTGTCACAGAAGGGCATGTTTATTGTGTTATTGCAATTGTTTTCGAATTTCGTGCCATAAAACGGCACACTGAGTTTATAACGTATTATACAACGATTTGATTCATGAAAAAGCTATATGTAAAATGGAACAGACTGCATGTCCGTGTATCCTTGTAATGTTTTCATGTGTTTCTTGGAATTAAATTTGCTAAACATGTGCGTTACTTAGTATGGTCGGTAGGCCGATACTGATTAATGTTCCGCTGTTTTTATGTTGTAATACTGGTTTTTATGTAGTTAGTCCTCATCGACGCCGTTTGAGTTTCGTCTGTATGTTCTATGTTCCCTTAGTCTCGACCGGGGGGGGTGGGGGGGGGGGGGGGGGGGGGGCGTAAACCGCGAGATCCTGTGTATCGGTCGACATTCGAGCAAGTTAACGGCCCAAAATATTTATATATTCGTTAGTAAGAGAAGGGAATGTCTCCGGATGCATATGTATATTTTCCTCATCAACAATTATAAAGAAGCACAAATAATTTGATCACTTTAAAATTTTCAAATTAATACTATTACTATTAAAATGCATATACATGTATGCAAGTTTTGTAGAAAAAAATAACGAAATCGTGTTCCGGAACCTGGCAGTGTTTAATATTGACAACCATTACGTAACAAAACCAGTCGACCCAGCTATGTTTCAGATGGCTAGTGGAATACACGTACTAGACACACACTAGTTCATTTAAACCATAATATTCGGGGATGGTGATGGAGAGATGCAGTTAACTCTCCTCATTATTTTTGACCGGGGCGGGGAGTAGGCAGCCACTGTTAAAAATTGGTGCAGAAATGTTTGCTAAATAATGCAAAATACACAAAAAACGTGCTAACCGGGACAGTAATCTAAAAAGCGGTAGTGATATATTGCCAACTGTTTATCTTCCATCTGTGATGGCAAAATAGAAACAATATAACCACTTCTTCTTTGATACCATACGTTTCAGGAAACAGTCTGCCAGTTCTCAAAATGCGCCTTTTCCTGTGATATTAGACAATCCTTAATGTCTTCCTGATCATTTACGGTTTGCGTTGAGGCATTTACAAAGCGTTTAATCTCTATCTTAATTACTATGTTTTTACCATGTGTCTTTAAAATGTCTTTGGTTTGTTTTTTTATTTAAGGGTGTGGGAGCTTATTTTTGTTTCATTTTGTACTTCGTAGTTTTCTTGGAATTAAGCTTCTATTTTGGGGGGAAAGTAATCAATGGTAGTTATCATTGCCTTTTATGGAAGTACAAGACTTATTGTATATGTGAAAGGCACGGGTAAGTACAAGACTTATTGTATATGTGTAAGGACACGGGTAAGTACAAGACGTATTGTATATGTGTAAGACACGGGTAAGTACAAGACTTATTGTATATGTGTAAGGCACGGGTAAGTACAAGACTTATTGTATATGTGTAAGGCACGGGTAAGTACAAGACTTATTGTATATGTGAAAGGCACGGGTAAGTACAAGGACTTATTGTAGACACGGGTAAGTACAAGACTTATTGTAGACACGGGTAAGTACAAGACTAATTGTAGACACGGGTAAGTACAAGACTTATTGTAGACACGGGTAAGTACAATACTTATTGTATATGTGAAAGACACGGGTAAGTACAATACTTATTGTATATGTGTAAGGCACGGGTAAGTACAAGACTTATTGTATATATGTGTAAGGCACGGGTAAGTACAAGACTTATTGTATATGTGAAAGGCACGGGTAAGTACAAGACTTATTGTAGACACGGGTACGTACAAGACTTATTGTAGACACGGGTAAGTACAAGACTTATTGTAGACACGGGTAAGTACAAGACTTATTGTAGACACGGGTAAGTACAAGACTTATTGTATATGTGAAAGGACACGGGTAAGTACAAGACTTATTGTATATGTGTAAGGCACGGGTAAGTACAAGACTTATTGTAGACACGGGTAAGTACAAGACTTATTGTAGACACGGGTAAGTACAAGACTTATTGTATATGTGAAAGACACGGGTAAGTACAAGACTTATTGTATATGTGAAAGACACGGGTAAGTACAAGACTTATTGTAGACACGGGTAAGTACAAGACTTATTGTATATGTGAAAGACACGGGTAGGTACAAGACTTATTGTATATGTGAAAGACACGGGTAAGTACAAGACTTATTGTATATGTGTAAGGCACGGGTAAGTACAAGACTTATTGTATATGTGAAAGACACGGGTAAGTACAAGACTTATTGTATATGTGAAAGACACGGGTAAGTACAAGACTTATTGTATATGTGAAAGACACGGGTAAGTACAAGACTTATTGTATATGTGTAAGGCACGGGTAAGTACAAGACTTATTGTATATGTGAAAGACACGGGTAAGTACAAGACTTATTGTATATGTGAAAGACACGGGTAAGTACAAGACTTATTGTATATGTGAAAGACACGGGTAAGTACAAGACTTATTGTATATGTGAAAGACACGGGTAAGTAATAGACTTATTGTATATGTGAAAGACACGGGTGAGATGAAGATGTGTGTGAAGTTTCATGAAAATAGATCAAACGCTTTTCAATATTAATGTGGGTGGACGGACGACGACGACGGACGTTACGACGAACAAATTGACCCCTTAGTGTCTGCCCTGCTACGCAGGCGCCAGAAAAGGTATGTTCAAAATTTAAGAATATCTTCAGCGGATGCAATACTTTGTTAATACATATTAGTATAGCATGAAAGAAAAGGTTTAGTGCATACATATTATTATCGGTGTTTAGTGCATACATATTATTATCGGTTTCAAAAACATTATACCGTTTTATTACACGTTGTGAAACCTGTGTACCGTTTTTATGGCGCGTTACCCGACAAGTTTGTCACACAATAGCCTAGAAATGCCTTTCCTTGATACATTTGCTGTTTTTGACCCTCTATTAAGATGTGATCAGTAAATACGATTTGAAGGAATTGTAGCTGTATGAAAACATTGGAGTTTGTACGTGACTGATCATCCGAAGACGACGGAAGTCGTCCATTCTCATGAATGATTGAAAAAAGTAGAGGATTCTCGACTAAAACTATACGAAAAAGTAAAACTACAATCCTTTCCGGTTCGTACTCACGACAGCTTATCCCGAAAACTGGGAAATATCTATACAAATAAAGGGTTTTTCTTACCTCTCTCATTTGTCCCCGATCCATGTCAATAGGCAATACCGGTAATGCAACGTTAGTAAAACCGTAAATTCAACGTTAAATCGTATATGACGCGTTCTAGGTTAGACAGGGTGGGATAGTATTAAGTGAATGTTAAACATTATAATTTGTGTGTGCGTGCGTGCGTGCTTGCATGGGTACATGGCTGGTGCTGCACTCGTGCGTGCGTCTGTGCACGTATTTATTTAACCTTTCACGAGTATTAGTAGCTCTCCTAATCAAAACTACTAGACATAGTTTCTAGGTAAATGCACGGGAATCGTACACGTTAGCACTTTTATAGACACGCTTATTAAACAGTATAAGAAGTTAAACATGGGGGTTTGCGTTAACAATGAGTTGAAAATAGATTTCATATCATACGTAAACGAACCGGTTGTCAGATAATAACTGTTCAAACTGTTCAAATCGCATTATAGATTAGATATATCCCACTGTGTTTATTGGCGAGTATATTGCATACATGAAAACAAGGCACATATAAGGAAGTGGTTGTCGATTATTTTACTGC
Source organism: Cyrtodaria siliqua (assembly GCA_037043455.1). NCBI lineage: Eukaryota > Metazoa > Mollusca > Bivalvia > Adapedonta > Hiatellidae > Cyrtodaria > Cyrtodaria siliqua. The sequence continues at coordinate 74,602 of JAWPHD010002670.1, read as the reverse complement.
TTTGTGACCATAAATAACCCTTATTTTAAATCATTAGAATGGATATAAAACATTTTATTACAACTGTCACTCTTCTACTAAGTTTCAGTGGAGGTAAGTACTTCAGCTTTAATAAATTAAACTCCCATGAACAAACTGTAAGTGGTTTCTTCTACTCTTTAATAAGCGTGTTATTTATATCGATTATTGAACAAGCTGTCAATGGCAGCGTTCTGTCGTATGGCGGTCTTGTGATGAATCCGGTAAAACACATCTAGTTCGAGAAGGAGTCCACTTTTAATGTCTTCGTCTTATTTAAATTCGTCCACCGTATTCAACTGTTTGAAGTTAATGACGAAGGCGGCGTACTACAAAAGTGTTAAGGAGGTTACCAGTTACAGTCAAAAGACAGAGAGTCTAGCCTCTTGAGTCTGGCCAAAGAATCAAGACAGTCTTTCCAATCTTTGAATTTACGCGGAAAGAAGAATCGCGTTCGAACCACTTTTTCACATACACATGATAGTATTAACAAGACGTGCAAGCATTCGGCGCAATCAGAAGAATATAGTATCTGTTATTACTATTAAGTTAAGTTATCAGTTTTTTTCAAATGTAAACACCTTTTCACATACACATGACAATATTAAATAGACGCGCAAGCACTCGGGGCTATCAGTAACATATAATATATGTTATTACTAGCAAGTGATTAGTTTTTTCAGATGTAAACAAGCACGTTCACCTTTGCTACCTCGGGTTATTGCTAATATATTAACCCATTAAGAAAACCTTAAACTGATTATATATAGTTATTTTTAAGAATTATTTCCTTTTTCTTTTTATTTACCACAGCCTGTCCGCTTTAGTTTTGTATGTGTGCAAATAGACAGGTTTATACGAGCGTTACTTTTTTTTAGCGAAAGAGCACGATTTAGTGCTGACTAGGTATCCGCATATAATAACTGCGCTCCGAGTTCAAGTCGTCACTGTTAATCAGCTATATAAATCCTTTTAGGCTCTTGACTATGTAACACGTATTATATCAATGCTCTTAAGGCAACTGTTTTCTTGGTAAGTAGATTGGCAAAAAGAGCAACACTGATCTGGTTTCATAAATGGTACTAGCAGCTCCCTTGCTGGGCGTTCAGCACATAAATGATAGTGCTAGGCCTGGTAAATCCGGTTTTACGGTGTCTACGTGTAGCAGTTAGCTCTCTGTTCATCTTTATAGTGCTGCCACATGAAATGATATCACACCAAATCTATATATCTACATTATACTAACACCGGGCGACCAGCAAGCAAAGCAAATACGTTTCTAGTACCATATTCATAAACTGTTGTAAACGTGGCCAGGTTGGGGATTGAACATACGACCTCCCGCATGCAAAGCAGACGCTCTACCGGTACACCGCGCCACGGTAAACCTCTAATCATTCAGGAAAAACGTAATATAATAATATATTATAAAATCTATAACAAATAGTACACAACGCATTCAGAAATCGTTATCTAACACTGTTTTACTGATAACAATAATGGTATTGGCAATTTAAGTGATCAAGTACCCTTATTTATAGTCAGCTGGACACAAATATAGTCGATAATTTCATAGAAATCGAAGTAATTTCCAGCCATGTGGGAGAGCGTTTTCCCCTGTGTGAGATAACACTATCTTGCATGACCTTTCTTGTATGTTTTTAAATGAAGATTATGATTATAAAAGGGTAGTCATTGTGTGAAGGTAAAATCGTAAATAAATGGGACCCTCGAGGTTAGCATTCATCCTCGTTCCTGGCAGAAATGCTGATCCCTTGGTTGAGATTTCCTCACCCCAGATGAAGTCTTATGTTCCGTTACCGATTATCTATGTGTGTTTCCCTTAGTATATTGAAACTAGACACATATAGCCGAAGTATGTTCAACTATACGTATTTAAACAAAACCAAACAAAAAATCTGAATTTTGTCCAGAAAAAGGAAACATCATTTTTACTTTAACAAGTAGGATCGGCGAATAAATGTAGGTTAGAGGAAGAACAAACTTGTTTGTGTGTGTGTCTGTGTGAGTCTAATTTAGGTTCACATTGTATCTACATTTAGTTTTGATAGATATACTACACTCATGTGATATGAAAACGCAACACGGGAATTTCCGCTATATATTGTATGTACAATATGCTGCTTTTAATCGAATGGTACATGGCTACGTAAGACCTTTCCTTTTGGAAAAAATACTAAAACAACAAATAATACAGCAAATAGTATTCCTTCAATGTTTCATTATTCACAGTGTACGCGTTTGGCTCAATCATGTGAGCAAACTTAGGATGCAACATTTTGATTTACGTTAAATACAGTACTGAACTAGCTCAATTTTTCAAAGAGCTACTTCAACATTTTTGAAGTTCTTGTTACAAAGTGTAGTGTGATTAAAACGTCTACAACATCACATTTGTGTCCTTTCTCTAGTTAACTGCAACTTTCTTTTTAAAAAACATCTTGGGATTTCTTTGGAATATTATGTGCAATTAAGTGTGCAGTATACAATATATAGCGGAAATTCCCGTGTTGCGTTTTCATATCACTTGAGTGTATTATAAGTTAAACGTTTGTCAATTTATTTTGCAGTAGGATATCTGTGTATTCACAGCATTGCTTAAAATGATAGGACGATATTCGTTATAGATTTGTTTTTATTATTATTATTCTTATTATTCTCTGTTAGTACGTGTTTAACAACCTTAGTCTAAAGTGTATGCTTGTTGATTTCCATGAAGCATTGAACTCAGTGCTACACGTAGACACTGTCGTGATATAAATGAAATATTGTTAAAAGGCGATTTTAAATTCCATACAAAACATTCTCTGTATTCTCAACGTAATAAGTTTAGATACTGACGTAACAAACTTCGGAAACAGTGCCGTATATATATACTATTCCGTAAAGAAATGTCCTCACTGTTAACTTTGAAGAAAGGAAAGAAGAGTTAAAAAATCAAAACATACTTTGGGGGGAAATGGCTGGGTGGGAGTTGGCTTGGTTATTACAGGCAATTATATACAGTAAGGTACCTATTGTTCGGGGCGCTTGTTTCAGCCAAAGGTTTTTCAGCATTAACATTGGCAATACTATAAGTACGTACATGAATCATATATCATTAGAACAAATGTATATCATTAGAACAATTATATATCATTAGAACATGAATTTTTAGTGGTAAATAAAAATACCTTACTTTCAAAAGTCGGTTGAGAAATAAATATTTAACAGCCTGACAGCTGATTTTTGTTGGGGATTTTTCCATGTTGCTGGGACAGGAGAAAATGAGAAAATCTCAAATAACTTCAGGTGACCTTAATATTTTGATCTAATCTTTTAAAACTTGTGTCTTAATTTAATAAACATGTCAAATAGGTCAAAATGAACATGATTTCGGGATATTTTTACCCTTCTTCCTGGGTAGACAATGACCCTATTCATGCCAGGGAACACATTTATTAATGCTATTTATAATACATCTTTTCGACGCATAACAAACACCGGAATGTATAAACTTAAAGTTTAAATCAAAGAATAACGAAACTAAATAGGTATGAAAAAAATCAAAGAACCGAAAGACAATAATAAACATAAAACAATAACAAAACACATTTGAGATATAAATGGAATACGCGTTGAGTCATTTTGTCTGTCATATATTTACAGAACTTCCGACTGTATGCTTTTTACAGAACTAGTTACTGTATGCTTTTTACAGAACTCGTGACTGTATGTTTTACACAGAACTCGTGACTGTATGATTTTTACTGAACTCGTGACTGCATGCTTTTTACAGAACTCGTGACTGTATGTTTTATACAGAACTCGAGACTGTATACTTTTTACAGAACCCGTGAATGTATGCTTTATACAGAACTCGTGACTGTATGCTTTTTACAGAACCCGTGAATGTATGCTTTATACAGAACTCGTGACTGCATGCTTTTTACATACCTCATGACTGTTTGATTTTTACAGAACTAATGACTGTAAGATATTTTACATATCTCATGATTGTATGATTTTTACATTTTCATGAATGTATGTTTTTTTGCAAAACTCGTGACTGTATGCTTTTACAGAACTCGTAAATATGTACTTATATTTTTATAGAACTCGTGACTATGCTTCTTCTGGACTTGCTCTTTCAAACATATATGGAAAGGAAGCAATGACACACATTATTAAAGTATGCCCATGTTTAAACTATATCTTCTAGCATCAAACATTGTTGATAACAGTCAAGTTAGATACATCTCCCTACATCAATATGATCGTTATCGATGTGTTTGTGCAATTTGAGTCACGTGCTTCATTGAAACGATATTGTAGTTAGAATAAAACCTGGCTGGTAAACTAGTCAGTGTGTAAGTAAGTAAGTTAGTAAGTACGAAACGCTTTAACGAGGTTGTCTGGGTAAGGACGTAGTACTGAGCTTTTTTAAAATTGATATTTAGAGCTTTTTTGGTATCATTTAGATACATATTATCAAAAAAGAGCAGGTCATCACAAGTTTTCCCCTTAGACGTCTTTGAAGAGGACACATATTTCTAACTCTAAAATTTCACTAAAAAGAGTCATTCTATATTTTCCTATTTTTCTTTCCATAACATTACATTTATTGAAAAATAGCGATCGAATATAAAATTAGCTCAATATCTACCTTTATAGATACATGTATATTCTACTATTGAAAAAACATTTTTTTATTTGTTCTATTGCAAAATTCTACTCAAAGCTACACATACCACCTATCTTTTTGACAACAAAAATGATCACAAATGTCAGAAAAAGTATGAAAAGAAAAATTGCTTAAATTTGGTATATTACCGTCGTAAATCCTACATCATATCCATATCTACTAGAATGCAAAACATGAAACAATTCTGTTGTCAAATAAAACAATGTAAAAAATAATTTTTTTAGACTTGAAGATGTCAAAACATGCCCAGCCAACAGTCTAACTTACAAATAATTAAACGGTTTAAATTACACAGTGACCTGTAATTTATATGAGATCAAAATTCTATGACTCAGAGAAAACTTGTACATACTTTGATATGTCATAAAGCCGTCATATAGCCTTCATCAACTGATCGGTGTTATAGCTGGAGATCACACTATATTATTATATTTACAGGAGCATATTTGTGTTTTACTTATATTGCCTATTGATGTTGCCTTGTTGGTTAGAGATTAGATCATGGGGATTTCTTTATTTACACTGTCATGTTTTAATGGGATGACAGTAGGGTAAGTGTGAGGTTTGGTGCACTCTAGAACCGGTTTAAACCCCACAGTGGCCTACTTTGCCACTGACCGTTCCAAGGCGGTAGTCCTATTGTCAACCCTTTTGTGTTTGTGATGTCGTTTGTATTTATTATTACTTTTGCCTTCTTGTTTGTCTGTTTGCGTGTTTGCGTGTTTGTTTCTGTGTTTTGTGGTTGACTGTCCTCCTTAAATGCTACTTTCCCTGTCCGATCTTTTTATATTTCTTTAGTCTGGTCACGTGACACAAGGATGGCGTAGTATACTGGAGGTAAATCCAGGTCCTCGTCCCTATTCAGTAATGGCCGTCGTTGCTGGATTTTATAGCTATTTTTGTGGTGTGTAAATCTTCTGATGTGAGAACCTAGGTATGAATGGGTTGAAGGGTTGGCCGGCCAAAGGTCTAGCCAAGTGTTCTTTCATTCTTTTTTCTAAGTTTCTATAACTTCATTATGGAAATGTTAAAACTTACTAACATAGAAACATTGCGCAGAAGTAAACAAATTGAAAACACGGCACAGAAGCGAACTCAAAGTTAACATTATGCAGAGGTATATTCATATAAAATATTGAGCGGTAGTAACACAAAGACAACGTTTAAATTCAGCCAGTGTTGCCTTATTTGTTTCATACGAAAGACGGGTGAAGAAAACTGCGTTATCGCATGAACTCTTTGGAACAATAGCCAGTCAAATCTTAAACTATTTCACTTTCTCTTCACTCTCCGGATTTCATGTGATCATGTACAGAGTGGTCGGAATACCGTGAAAATATCATGGTTATGGACCGTAAAGAGAAAACATATTTCACATACAATTTAAAATAATTTTATTTTAGTTTTAAAGGTGGACGGCCTGAACTGCTACTCATGTTTTGGAACTGGTGAAAACAATGTCTGCGAAAAGTCCGAAACGTTCCTGAATGCGAGGGACGCTTATGACCAAGACATTTCTGATGGATCAACTTCAGAAATGGATGATCAGACATATCTGAAGAACTGTACATCGCCTTTTGACAAAGCTTGCATAACAGAGACGTATAAGGCCAGTGGTGGTGAGTGTATACTTGTATTACATTTCTATTGAGGGAAATACTAGAACTTCTCGTACAAATAACATTCATACTCACATATTGTGTTTAAGATCTTTTCGGATCATTGTGTACATTATGATATACAGAAAGGTTCAGTCTAACCATTTCAGATATATCAAGACAATTATATCATGTATTTTTTTTCTATATTTTCTAGAGCAAAACTATTATCCCTTACTATCAGATGTTGAAATTGGCGCATATATTCATATATATACTTGTAAAAATAAGATCAGTAATTGGTCAGAATGCCGAAACCCTTGTCTTGAAGCAGACGAAAAGCAAAAAAACTGCAGTTTATACCTAATGTGCGTCGCATCTACCACCCACAGGGGTTTAACTAAATCGGAAACAATGAAAAAAATAACTAACGCACTATTTATAGAATGAGTAAAGGTTACAGGAATTTGGTTGGAACTAGAGACTTTAATGCGGGATAGGAAATAAGACGGCAACTATTACTATCATGGGGATATTTTATATTGATATTAACTCCTACCATGAGGAATAAGACTTTCATGTTGGAGCTAGGATTGGGAATAATACAATCAACGTCTACCTGTGTCTTTATCCCCTCCACCTACTTTGTTTAGTTTTTGGAATAAAAACTACCTATTTGAAATCAGGAATGGGGCCGAGAAAAACCCCAAAATGTCCAAAAGTAGGCATTAGAAATGCGGACGAGAAACGCCACAAAATGTCCAACAGACGTCACTGGGGTATCTGTGTTTAAAAATGTATGGCTCAACAATAGTTGAATTAGGGTATATTTCTACACTGTACAACACGTTTGCCATATTTCAAATTGTATACTGCAAGCAATATCATTACGCCACGTGATATGCAAAGCAGATAAATAACAATAATTACATTCGCCAATAGCACAGATCGCTATTGACGTCACACAGATTGATATTGAACAATAGAAGCACAATCAAATGCAACAGAATGAATGTTGTTTAACGGCTCATCAACACAGTATATGTTATTTAGAGCCACCCCAGAGAGAGGGGAAGGATACATAGGAATCCGGGAACCGTGCCCTACTCTAATTATCGAATAGATTTCTATGGTTCTTTAACGTGCTTGGAGGATATACCGATACACGGGACTGCCCCGATTACACCCCCATCCGAAGGACGAGACTAAGGGAAAGTGCAACAGATTCCCGCTTTGTACAAATGAAATCTATTTTTAGGAATTTTAAGCAATCTTGATCCGTGCTATTCATCGAGTCAGACATGTTTATTTTACGCATGAGATATCTACCTGAATTCCTCAATAGGTACCCTTGTTCTGCTTTCTAAATCGCTGGAATCAAGCACAATGTGTAAAAGATGAAAACGTGTATAAATGTATGACACAATGCATCTTAGCAACTAAATTATTATCCTTGAGAAACAAATGTTTATATATAAAGTACACCCATTGGAATACAGGACGTCTTCGCCTCGAGTGACAACATTGAATAGTTGCTTTATTGTATATTGAAGAAATAGCACAACTCATTGGAAGTTATAACCATATGTGACAACTCATTGGAAGTTATAACCATATGTGACAACTCATTGGAAGTTATAGCCATATGTGACAACTCATTGGAAGTTATAACCATATGTGACATATCGGGTTTGACTGTCACTGTAACAGCATGGACATATTTTACTTTCAAATAATGTTGTTTAAAGTGATTGCCGTGGGAGACTCCGGGTTCAATCCTCCGTGGTGCAACTGAGTTTTGTCGGTGTGTTCTTGGGCAAGATACTTTCCCTTAGCCTCGTCCGTCGGATGGGGACGTAAACCGGGCGGTCCCGTATATCGGTCTATCCTCAGAGCACGTTAAAGAACTATAGGAATATATTCGATAATAAGAGTAGGGCAGTGTTCTCGGATTCCTATGTATCTTCCCCTTTCTCAGGGGCTTCTCTAAATAAAATATACTGTGTTGATGAGCCGTTAAACAACATTCAATTCAGTTCAATTAAATGACAGATAAGCATCGACTTCCCATTGTGTACGTATGTGTACACACGCTTATGTTGAGTATGTTGCTACTGTGATAGTATGCTATACCTCTGGTACCGCTTGCAGTATACCGCTAGGCGCCCTGTCGTAGTTCGTCCGAAGGTTGTCTGTCCTTGGTTGTTCGCAAATAGTTGCTCCTATATACCATTCTGCTTTGTGAACGTGAATCTCTTAGATCGCAAATTTCGATAGTGGCCGTTGTAAGGTCAAAGTATCTCTCTTTAATATATACTATTTACTGAATTCACAGTATCCTAGTGATCCGACAGCAACCATTCTTGAGAAAATGCCAGTATGCAACTTTCAATCACAAATATTTCTCTAAGTTTAAATGATAAACATTTATAACAAGCTGCTATGTATAAATATGATAAATACTTGTAAATAGCAACTTCATAAAAGGTCATGGGAATATTAGTGAAGGAAATCTGAGTACTAGAGCTGGTGAATTCCAGGCCAGATGTAAGACAAACAATATTTTAACATCATTTTAGGTGGAACCAAAAGCTACATTCGGGACTGCAACGACGGAGATACATTTTCTTTCAACAATACATGGGTATATCGCCGACTGTATGGATTGATCGACGCAAAGAACAACGAAACAGCGTGCATTTGGGACTCTGAAAAAGAGGAGTCGGTTTGTCTAACGATATGTACTGACGATTTTTGTAACGGTCCTGTCTCTAGTGATGTTAAAATGAATTCAGCATCAAACGTATTTCTGATAATAATCAATTTGATAGCTATTACTCTGAGATTCTGAGATCATATAAATATCAATCATGTTCCGAGATCACGTGAATATTAGCTGAGATTACGTGACTATTTATCATATTCTAAGATCACCTGAGTATGAGATCACGTAGAGTAAATATTGATCTTATTCCGAGATCACGTGAATATTAGTCTAACTCTAAAATCACGTGAATATTTATCTTATTTTGAAATCATGTGTATGCATAGACCGTATTTGTTGTTTTGGAGTACATTTATAACATGAAGTGCGAAAAGCTAATAATTTCATGAATGCGAAGCATATTGAATATACTAAAGTTTTATCACTTTGATTTATATGATTTTCACTCCAAAACAAATGTTGTTTTTATTTCATGTCTTAAAATCGAATCTAAAAGAAGACCTTTTTATAACAGTGTTGTCAATATAAAATAATGTTGCTGGATGCGAGTCCAACTGGCATATCGCCAGAGCTGACTGGCTATTGTGGCATATCGCCAGAGCTGATTGGCTATTGTGGGATATCGTCAGAGCTGATTGTCTATTGAACTAATGAAATACAATAAAATCGTCTTCACGTCGTTCATCAGATTATTTATTTGTACTAACTTTTCATTTTTAATGCATAGCTTATAGACCATTTTTTTAGTGTTAAAAAAATAGTTAAAGCGATCGCATAATATATTTCTTTAAAGAATTTCTGTTTATAATCAACTAGAAAAATACCTTGTCAGTAAAGTTTTTTATATGGACATCAGTCCGCTTTCTAAAGCGGGTTTGCTACAGATACTTGTCTGATTCATTTAACAGATCACATTAAAACAAACACTGGTATGATAATGCTGGATCTCCGAAAAAAAAGCCTTTGATACGGTAGATCATATTATACTATGTGGCAAACTCAAACTTATGGGTGTTGCAAACACAGCCTGGTTTTAGTCTTATTTAAGCAATAGAACGAAGTAAATTGTTCATGTCAACAATACACAATCCGATTTAGCTGATGTTACATGTGGAGTTCCTCAGGGCAGAATTTTAGGTCCCCTTTTGTTTTTATGTTATGTGAATGATATGGTTTTAAGCATAGACCCAGACTGTAATTTGTTATTATTTGCCGATGACAGCAACATTTCATCTTTTCATAGTGACCCAGCTTTTATATCTGTAAAACTAGGCAAAGGTTTAGAACTTGTTCTTCCTGGCTTGTTGACAATAAATTATTACTACACTTACGAAAAATGGAATGTATGTTATTTGGTACTGCTAGAAAACTTAAAAAAGTCAGTAAGTTTAATTCCAGTGTAATGGTCATACTATTGAATCTACTAAATATGTTACATATCTAAGATTGTCAATTGATAGTATGTTATCTGGGGGAAAAATTGTAAATAGTATTGTCTCCTAAGTAAGTGCCCGTCTCAGTATTCTATGTAGACATAATAAGCGCCCGACAAGCAAAACACGGCAGTTTTTATGTTCTGCGTTAATTCAGTGTCATTTCGATTAGCTTGTTCTTCATGGTGCTCAGGTCTAAATAAACTTTGCAGAAAAGGCTACAAGTCGCACATAACAAAGTAATTAGTTTTATCAGTCAGTCTGAACCACGGTCAATCATTACAAGTGATGTATTTAATAAACACCTTATGTTAAATATTGAAACTAGAGTCAAACAGCTACGCTTAAACGATGTGCATCCGATTTTTTATAATAAATGTACACCACACATGAAGGAATATTTTATTCCAATTAAAAATATTCATAGTTATAATACAAGACAAAGTCATCTGAACTGTTTTGTACCGCAATGCTAAGGGCCTGCTAAGTCTACTTTTTATTACAATGCTGTACAGGACTGGAATTCTCCACCTGATGAAATTAAAAAATATTAATAAGTACTCTGTCAAATCTATAGAAAGCCGTAGGGCACCCAAAGTTGTTTTTTTACCGTATTTTCTATATGATTTTTCTTCGGCGCAAGTTATGTTCACATCTTCGATTAACTTCGGTACTATCTTCGGCGCATTTTTCTATCACCGAGAAAAAGGATAAACATATCGGACAGGGAAAGCAGCATTCAAGGACGACAGTCAACCACAAAACACAAAAACAAACACGCAAACAGACAAACGAAAAGGCAAAAGTAATAAAAAATGCAAACGACATTACAAACACAAAAGGGTTGACAATAGGGCTACCGCCTTGGAACGGTCAGTGGCAAAGTAGGCCACTAGTTATTTTTCACATCTTCGATTAACTTCGGGACTATCTTCGGCACATTTTTCTGTTGCCGAAGATATGTTTTCACATCTTCGATTAACTTCGATACTAGAAAGTCTTCGGTGTACACACAAGCTCGCACTGTTACCGACGATTTTGTGAACAATGCCCGAAGATTTTTATTTCTTTATGTTAAAATAACCTTCGTTCAGAATAATCTTTGCTCGCACTGTCACCGAAGATTTTGTGACCGATACCGTAATTATAATCGGTGGCAAACAAAATCCTCGCTAACTTACTACGCTATCAGCGAAGATTTTGCCAACGTTAAAATATCTTCGGCACACACGAAAAATCTTCGACACACCCGGAGATTTTGTGACTTTGCCGAAGATTTTGTAGTCATGTAGTGACGTTATGTTTGTCTGAAATCTTCGGTACATACTAATCCGACAAACATCCAGTCTACAATCTAGGCTAGTATTGTTGGAAACAGTCCCCCACAACAGTCCTCCGGCATCCAGTCTAGGCGAGTCGTGCTGGAAACAGTCCCCCCGGCATCCAGTCTAGGCTTTTACTGCTGGAAACATCCCCCTCGGCAACCAGTCCATCAGTACTAGCATATACTGGAAGCCGGGGGCTATTTCCAACAATACTAGCCTAGACTTGATGCCAGAAGAACTGTTTCCAGCAGTACTAGCCTAGACTGGATGCCGGGGGGGGGGGGGGCTATTTCCAACAGTACTAGCCTAGACTGGATGCCAGAAGGACTGTTTTCAGCAGTACTAGCCTAGACTGGATGCCTGGTGGATTGTTAACACTGGAAAGTTATATTATATAAACAAATTGGTAGTTTTCTTTGTAAGGAAAGTCAGTGATGTAATGGTTAGCAGGTTGGACTGTTTGAACCCCGGCCGCATTTGATTTCCCGACTGGTATTCAGTACTGGGTGATTACTTAATTGGGTACTGTTTCCAGCAGTATTAGCCTAGACTGGATGCCGAGAGGGGATGGGGTTTCAAACGGTACTAGCCTACACTGGATGCCGGGGGTCTGTAGACTGGATGCCAGGTGTACTGTTTTCAGCAGTACTAGCCTAGACTGGATGCCAGGTGGACTGTTTCCAGCAGTACTAGTTAATACTGGAAAGTTATAATATATAAATAAATTGGTAGGTTTCTATGTAAGGAAATGGTTAGCAGGTTGGACTGTTCGATATACGGCCGCAGTTGATTTCTCGACTGGTAATCAGTGCTTGGTGATTACCTAATTGGGTTCTGTTTTCAGCAGTACTAGCCTAGACTGGATGCCGAATGTGGGTGGGGGTGATGTTCCCAACAGTACTAGCCTTAACTAAATGCCGGGGGTGCGGCTGTTTCCAACAGTATTAGCTTAGACTGGATGCGGGTGGACTCTTTCCAGCAGTTCTAGCCTAGACTGGATGCCGGGTAGATTGTTTCCAGTAGTAATAGCCTAGACTGGATTCCGGGCGACCGTTTCCAGCACTACTCGCATAGAATGGATGCAATACTAGCCTATATGGTAGACTGGATGCCGGGGTGGGACTGTTTGCAGTTGTACTAGCCTAGACTGGATGTTTGGGGGAGGGGAGTTAAAAGATACTTGCCGTGGGATCGATTGGACTGGCGTCGACTAGGGCGGGGGCGCATCATTGATGTAGGTGTAGATTTGATAAACAGACATATGTAAAAATCAACATTCGGGTGGTGGTGATGATGGGGTGGGCGTATGGATGGGGGCTGGGGGTGGGTGGGTTTGAGCGAAACAAATTGATAAATTGATCAAACAAAACAACATACAGATATGTAAAAAAAAGGCTGGTGTTGATGATGGGGTTGGGGTGGTTGGGGGTGCGTTGGGGTATGGCGGTGGTAAGACAGGGTGCAACATAGCTATAGGTGTAGAATTGATAAACCAAAACAACACAGAAAAATGTAAAAAACAAATAATCGGGTTTCGTGTGTGTGTGGGTTTGGTGGGGGGTGGGGGGGGGGGGGGGGGGGGGGGGAACTACTACTAAATCTTCGGCATAGTCACAAAATCTCCGGGGTGCCGCCGATTTTGTATGTGTGCACCGAAGATATTTCAACGGTCACAAAATCTTCGCTGATCTTGTACTTATCGAAGATTTTGTTTGATATTATCTTTCCCAAACTCTTCGCAGACAATGTAGTAGCGAACATAATATAGCGTTCACAAACATTCTTCGCTGACAGTATATACCGAAGTCGGAGTAATTACTACTGACCGCAACTTACAAGCACCGAATAACGTGCAAGTACTGAAGTAAGTAGCACCGACGCAAATTATCTACGTCGAAGATCGGCGAAAATTGCAAGAATGTACGCTGAAGATATTCCAGTACCGAAGTCATTAAAATATGCCGGAGAAAAAGTCGGAGTTATTACTACCGACAGCAACGTACGAGCACCGAAGAATGTGGAAGTACCGAAGTTAGTAGCACCGACGCAAATTATCTACGTCGAAATCAGCGAATGTTGCATGAATGTACGCCAAAGATTTTCTAGTCCCGAAGTCATAAAAAACCCATCGGATATAGAACAAATACGCCGAAGAAAACATCATATAGAAATGTATTTAAAAAGAAAACTACGGGGGTCACCTACGGCTTTCCATACAAATCACACTTGCGTAGTCAATTCACCAACACTGCTCAGTTTGTATTGTATTAGCATTCATTTAAGCCAGTGCATTTATCTCTTTAAAACTCTATAATAGTGGTGGCAGATATGGAGGGTAGTGATTGCCCAATTTCAGTTGATGCCAGTACTAAGAGTGTTAAATGATATTGTTATTTCAAATATTATATGATTTCTACTTTCTGTTTTAAAAATGAAAATCATGACACTGATGTTCTATATGACAATTATGTCTATCATTGTAAACCTGAACTGTGATGAGCTTAACACTGTGATATCAATAGTAAAATATGTTGTATATTTGTATGTGCTCTAAATTGTGATATAAATCATTAAGTATTAATATGCTAGTCTTTCAACCAGAACAAATTATTTGATAATTTACAATCAATTTAATGGAACATTCTTTTATAAAATGCGGAATTAAGTATGTTACCACATTCTTAAACTTCCTACTTCCAACGTTTTAACCACCCATATAAGGTCCCCATTGGAAATGGGATTTCGAGCTTTATGGGGTATCCTTGAGTTAAAAGATCCCTTTGAATGTAAATTATTTATTCGTTAATCTTATTTCTGTTCTTTATACAATGGAGTAAATGGAGTAAATGAATATTATACCATTTTCAAAATCAGTGATTACTTTTAAAACTGAATTGAAACTGGAAATGGCAGGACCATATCTTCATTAATAAATATAGAAATAATAAAGCTGTTATTGATATTGTGATAAATGATAGAATTTATGTGATAATTGATAATAGTCAGATATTCAGATTCTTAATTATATTAATAAGTTTATCTGCAATTTATTTTCTCATCTTACCAATTGTTTGTTATAACTTGTATATGGATATTTTACCTGAATGAAATTGAATTGAATAACATTTTAATAAGTTATCTCTAACCGACATTCAGTTCAACATGCGCTTTTGCAGAAAAAAATCTTTGCATTTGATTGGCTAAAACAAACAGGGTAAGCGGCAACGTCATACTCATAGATATTGCATCATTTGTACCAATACGAAAATACAATAATATGTCACGCTGACATTGATATATTTCTGGCACTTCTTGGAGTCATTATCGGATATTTAGAGAATATTATGTCAGTGCCTTTTACTATCAAGTTTATTAGGCGAGGCTTATAAAACGAAGAATGACAGGCTCTGCCGAGCCATTCTTCGTTTTCGTGTCGAGCCTAATAACTTGATAGTTTAAGACACTGACATAATATTCTATTTATCATGTAGATTATCCACATTTTCTGTATGAATTACTATTATTATCTATTTCGCAGAATGTTACGCTGATCGAGGACTCCGCCATGTTGTTGTATTTTTTTTTATGACGTCAGATAACGTTACGTAGATGACACCATATGACGTTACGTACAATAAACACCGAGGGATTCCGCATTGATTTGCTTTATTGGTCAGTGCCTAATGAAGCAAAGTTTATCAGGTCACCCATTTAATAGGCAGAGAAGTACATACCTGCATGATAAATGGTGTTAGATGAGGTGTCTGTATCGGATATAGTGTTAGATGAAATGTATATAGCGGATATATGGAGAATATCATGTTAGACAGTGGCTGTAGCGAGGGCTTCGTTTTTTTCGAACGTGATAAACTGGATATGATCAGGCACTAACATGATATTCTATTTATCATGTTGATCGTTAAAAATCATTTAATTTACCTTTTTTTTCCATTTTCCCATTTTTTTCCGTTCAAAAATACCCTGACGTCATCAAAAAAGGTGCTGACGTCATGAAAAGAAACACACCTGACGGGATAGGAACGTAACTGCTGAGATAAATTTTATCTCAGTCACCCTGTATCTCGGCAAAATTATGCAGATCCACATGATAAATAGTGTAGGTGGCTTAAATCAGAGGACTGAAGGTCCTCAGGTGTATATTTGTACTCATTACCCTCTGAGTTAGTTTTTTTTAACAAACATGTGTTGAACGTAAAGATAAACCAGTTTGACCAATCATTCATTTGTGTATTCATTAGTTCATTCAGTGAAGTATTCATTAATAAACAAGGTTTCATTCATTGATTCATAAAGTTTTGTTTTTTTCCACTTGATTTAAACTATCTCTGGTAGTGCTGTCCCACATGACTTTGCACGTGCAAATGATTTTATTGTTTCATTCCTACATTATAACACAGTATAGGTGTAATATAATGCAGTTCAGTGTGGTTAATCTTAATATGAAGATAAAACCACCAGCGTACATGTCAAGTTTGTATATATGTTGTATTATATTGTATTGTATTGTATTGTATTGTTTTGTATTGTATTGTATTGTATTGTAAATGTCTAACCGATATGTACTCTTCAATTAGGAGGGAAAAAATCAATAGACGTTTAGACGTTTGCATTCTTTTCTTATCGGTATGTTTCGGGGCTATCATGTGCAACTTTGAATACATGCTCCTTAGACATTAAAATTGGACAGGTTAGTACATTATTACCGTAGAAACTCAACGATCAGTCAAAATAAGATTATATCTGACACCCCATCATGACCGCTCTACCATCCTAATATTTTTAAGATCATGGACGCTTTTCTTTTCACTCGATTTTCACCAAATTTTACAGACGATTTTTATCAATAAGATAAAAATTATTTAAACACAAACCTATGGACAACAACAGCCTTAGACCAGTAGATAGATACAGATCCGTCTGGGACCTCTCGTCCTCTTGTTAAATAATACGATGCATTGAAATAACAAGAGGCCCACTAGTAGTATAGAAACTGAGGGTTCTGGGACAGATTTCCCCTCGGGGACCGCCCTCACCCACCATGAAAAAACAATCAAATTTGCTTCCCGCAGCTTGCGAATCAAATTTAACTGTTTTAGAAAACTGTCAGAGTAGCTTCCAGCCAGTTTCAAACCAGAATGGCATATTGCTTTTAAAGCCAGCCAACAAATTTTAAACTAGTAATGCAAACACTCATGGAAAATCTTTGCTAGAACCCTCAGTTTCTATACTACTTATAACTAGGTTTCCAGTGAGCATACAAAATTAGCATACAAAGATTATTCCATACCCTGACTGTTGGAAATGCTCCCATATGCAAGTGGCTATGTAAGGGGCAATAACACGTTTAAGGCTAATCAACTTGAAACAATTCTACTCATGTTACAAGCCCGAAGGGTAACGTGCCAACATGATTACAAAACATGGTCAAATATCTCGGCGCGTCGAAAGACTTAACCTACCCCTTCAAGATAGTTTTAAGGCGATCAAACAGAGTCGGAAGGAACAGGGCAATCGTCCTCGTCGTGGCTACTATGTATATGCTAGCATATCTTGGCCATTGTCTAATATGTACCTTTTGTCATCATATGCAGACACATTTATTAATTTCATAGCTGTTCAGCTTGTGTCTGTTAGATCTGATAACTTTAATTTGATGATGAGCTTCCGTTGCTTTGGATAGAATGTTTTTGTTATGTTATTTTTTTTTGATAACACAATTTTTGACACCTTTGCATTTTTTGTTGCAGTATTATTAGCTTTTGCATTGTATTTGTTTTCAGTATAATTGTAGTGGAAATCATACATTAAGTATTTTGACAAGTCCAGAATACACACACCGACATAACAGGGGCGATTTAAGACCAGTCTGTCTTTTATCCTATTGATGGCATATAAGTTTTTACTGAACATTTTACTAAAAAATAAATGATGGTCGTGCTGCGTATTTCAAAAGGACTTTCTCGTCATGCGTTAGCTTAACATTAAATTCTTTTTCTCAAGTTTTCCATGGTTTTACCAAAAAATAAATTATTCATAAGCTTGAAGACATCTTTTTCCAAGCATGTTTATCAGATGTTCTTTTTGTAGTATTGAAGTCAGTGTTCACTTTCAACCATTATAACTCGTCAAACTGGTCAAACTTTTCATACAGTTTTAAATTTCCGTAGTGTTTAACATATTTGTTTTTATCCTTCAGTGTTGTGACACGTTTCTTTACTTTGCTTGGCCCCAAATTAAACTTCTTCTTCGTCTTTTATTTCCAAAGGTTCTGGGGCGAGAGGATAGTCATTATGCAAATCATACAGCCCTTCAAGATATTCGACATCAAACTCAATAATATAATTTGATTTTTCTTTCTCGAATTTGTCAACCCATTTGAAATTACCCGTCGGTAATGATTGACACATAGCCCGCCAATTAAGATGTTTTTTTGTTTTGTTTTTAAACATTTTATTTCAAATATCCAGCGTACATACATTGTTTTGATATACAATACAGATTTGATTGTTAGACCTCATACAAGTGTTATTTGTAATAATACCTCTCTGCTCTCTATTAAGAATTTAGTCATACATGGAATGAGTATACAATATAATGTTTTGCTAATTACTGTTAAGTAACCTGTAGTTCGAAGCAGTTCCTGAATCACATTACATCTTGTTTTAATAATATCACCTTTTTCTAAAGGTTACATATATATTGAGAACAATTCAACATTTCTAAATCTTTTAACTTGTTCTATATAAACAAAGTAGATTGGAAGACATTTTCTCAATTTGCAAGAATAAATATATTTTTTATAGAGAAGCGCTATAATAATAATAAAATAGTGTCAATATCTGTTACACATTTAGAGCCTAGAATCATAAACTTCGGTTTTAATTCTAACGAAATATTACCTCGTTCCTTCAGATGACCGAAAAGCTCTATAAGAATATTTCTGGAAAAGATGCAGTCGTAAAATAAATGGAAACTAGTTTCTTTAGAATTATTACTAAAAGTACACAGTTCTGTTTCAGACATTCCACATTGATGTAATTTTGCTTTGGTAAAAATAATTCTATGTAAAATTTTGAATTGCAAAGATTGAAGGTATGTATCGTCTACTGAAATAAATGTTTCTTTATATCATGTATTCCAATCCTCGATATTTAAGGTTATGTCCAAATCTGTTTCCCATTTGTTTTGGCAATTACTAGATGATTCGACGACTGACTTCAAAAACTGAGGATAAAACATCCGATTTACATTTTTGGCCATTTTTAATTTTACGATCTTAGTTTGGTTTCTTATACATCTTTTCCGATCACTCCGGATTGCACTAACCACTCCCATATACTTGGTAAACGGGACATGCTATTATATTTTGCACATACATTTTTAAAAGATAAAATTGAACAATTATCGTCCACAATGTTATTTATAAAAAATATCCCATTTTTACATAGATCATGATAAAAGAACGAAGTATTCTTGACTTTTATATTTGGGTTATAAAATATTGGTTCTGATAAAACCTTCTCCGCCGAATTATTTGAATTTTCCTGTATCATTGCCCAAGACAGTATCACATTTTTCCAAAGGCTATTCATATGATCGTCTACTTTTATAAGACCGTCTTTATATAGATTCCAAACTTTATATCTTCCAATTCTTTCCAAATCCCAAAATAAGTGTTTTGCATGGCGCAAACTTATCATGGTCTAGAAGTTTTTTAATCCAACTTTATTTAAGTGAGTGACTTAATGATTTAATACGTGGAATTTTTAATCCACCCTCTTTGACTGTATTTATCATAATAATGCGTTTGATTTTACCAGGTTTATTTGACCAAAGAAAATTAAACATCAACGTATGCGTATGTATGTAAAACATAAACATATTCAGTGGGGTCAGGCAACACGGTGAAACACTGAATAAGATCTGGCAAGGCAAGAGTTAAAACTGTTTTACCTATAAGGGACAAGTTTCTAAACGACCAATCATTAAGTAGCTTTTTTATTTTCTCAAGGTTATTTAGGTAATTATGAAAAGTATATTTATCATTTTGTAAATTGTTTTCTATACCAAGAAGTTTGAACGAACCCATCTGATTCCATCTTACAGGTTTGCATGTATATAATATTTCATTGCATCCTTTTTTGATCCAATCTAAACGACCCATACAAGTTATTGGCGTCAAGATACATTATATACTTTCTTTCTTTACTGCTGTCGTAGTTTTCCATATGGGCCGCAACACGCGAAAACGTCCCTTCGGACGTTTGGACGACAACGTCATAAAGTAACAATTCATGACGTCGGCCCGTAATCAATTAATTACTAGTCAAATTTCTCGTCACTTCCGTGTTTTACTTATTATATCATAGGGAATGTGTTTTGTTAAATATAAATAGTTGATGCTATAGAAAATATAATTGTTTATGTTTTTTGTTGTTATTTAATAAACAACGTTGTCTAAGATGCCGACGTCAATGTCAAAATTAATGGCGAGTACAATCTTTAATTTTCAATTGAGATAAAATCAATTTTAATTAGGATATCGACATAAAATAAAGAGATTGTTAAAGAGAAAATCATCGTGTTTCATAAACATAAAAAAATATAAAATGTCAAAATTGTGTCTGAAGGGTCGTTTTCGCGTGTTTAGGCTCATATATTTATTGTTAGCTTTTTTATCTGGTCGCAATGAAACTCATGCCAACACTTAGTCCTTTTTCTATGAACAAGTACTGATCAATATCGGTAATTAAATCAAGTTTAATTCCAGTCATTCCAGTTTAATTGACATGCATCCCAAGCCAGTCCAGGACTGCTGAAGTAATGGCAAGGATCTAATTTGTAGTACTCAAAGCACATTTTTCTGAAATTTTCAAAAACATCAGCCATCAGTAAATCGCTTTTTAAATACAGATAATGATATTCTCCCATGTTTTTAATCTTAAATGTCGTCCATATTTTACTAGCGTGTTCATAATCTGCATCTGAGATGTGCTCGTCATTTTATTGAGAATTAAAGAATAATTTTTTATCAGGCAGTTGTTTTCTTTAAGCGTTCAAAGCTGTTCATATAATCATTAAGGGTAAACCCCTTTTCTTTTTAATATTTCCAACTTGTTACCAGTGTATTCTTGTGAAGTATATTGAAACGATGGAATGTGTTTTACCAAGCTTTCTAATGATTGAGACTGGAATCTATCGATAAACACTTGTCCAAACATGACAGACATATCCTTTTCCATGTTATTTGGTATGACATTTATTGTTTTTTAAACTTTCCGATGTGCTGCATTATGAAATGACAATCATAGCCTCTTAAATTATTAAACACAAAGGCTATTGTTTGCTTAGTTTAAAATCAAGATTACAATTATCATGGGCGCTTCCTCTAAACTTTCCAGTTGTATGGCAATAATCTCTAACTGCCCTATCACATGTCATGTAACGTTTATTGCAAATATGGCATTTTTCAGCCGCTTTGAATTGTTGTTCTTCTTCTAATGTCATCGTCAAATCTTTCTTAAAATGAGTATTAAAGTTTTGTTTTACAATATTTTTCTTCCTCTATCAACTTTGGTCCCCTGTATGTCACAACTGGTTTGGAATATTGATCATCATAGCAACACACAACCTTGTACCCGTATCTACAATCAGTATTATGTTGGTAGGCCTCCGTATACGAGTTTTCTGGATTATGTGAAGCTGAACATTTTTTGTCTGATATTGCTTCAAAGTCAGCATATATAAAAAACGGAACCATTCATTGTCTATCGTAGTTTTTAAAGTAAACCTTTTCATTTTCGTCAGGCAAGTTTATTGCTAGTGTACCGTCAAGTGAAAGACAATCAGGCTCGTGTTTTTCTTAAACTGTTTCTAATGTAAAGCACTGAAAGCATGTTTTGCAGAACCATTCTTTATTGGAATGTAATCTTTGATTAAACATTATCCGGTTAGAATCTTTTATCCACACGCAATGATTTTATTCTTGTTCAGTAATCAAAAGCATATCACATTCTTCTTCAGCTTTATATTTTTGATAAAAACAAAGGGTACTCTCCAATATCCCCATATCCAAATATATTAAAACATATATTATTTTGTTTTTCTCTTTTTAGAATTTGCTTTATGGTAACAGAAAATGTAATTCCTTGTAATCAAGATCATCAATATGCTTTTTTGTACTTTGATATTCTTTCTGGATGTATTACAGCAGGACATTTATATGCCAGATGGCACCACCTGAAGCATTCATTATCTTTTTCATTTTTTATATTTAGTAGGCCTTGATTAGGATTAGAAGGTTCTTCTGGTAGCACTAAATAAGAGCTGCCTCTCAAAGGCTCATACTTAACCCTGTTTACAGAATGCATATCTACTGATTCAATCGTCCAACCAGAAAGTCAACCCCCAATTATATATAAAATTTCATCAGCAGCTGTTTTCAATGCATTTTTAAGATCGGTTAAGTTATATTAAGTATTATCCAAGTATTATTATCTTGGAAACTCCAAACTATGATATGGAGACAGGAAAAGCTAATTTCAAACAAATATGGAACTTTATGACAGATTGCTGTTTTAGAATGCTCATACGTGGTAATTCAGGTTCTGGCAAGACAAACACATTAATTCATATGTTGCTAAAACCTTTAGTTTACTATGACAAGATTTACTTGTTGGCTACAAATTTAGAGCAGTCAAAGTATAAAGTTTTATCACAAAAACTTAAAAAAATAGCAAAAAAGAATAAAATTTCAGTCGGGGACATATTAAAATGTTCAAATGATGAAGTTATCCCTGTGAATGATTTAGACTCCGATACTCAAAATATAGTCATTTCGGATGATTATGTTAGTGAGCGCAACCAAAATGATATTATCAATTATTTTATCCAAGGCAGACATAAAATTTTTGCGTAATTTATTTATCGCAATCTTATTACACAACTCCCAAAGATATTCGATTGAACTGCTCTCATTATATTTCCTTCGCAACTCCAGTTAATCGTGAGCTGGGCACAAGATGTTAGCAAATATCAGTATAAAAAACAACTGACAAACAGCATGATTTTCTGTATATTGATCGCCCGAGGAAATTGAACACAAAGGAAACTTTATAGGTGAAATTTAATCTAATCATATTGTATATAATGGGACTTTTTTAATAATATTGGAAGCGAGGAAGCTAGTTCAGGCAGTGTTAATATTACAAATGTTGGTATTGTGCTGTCTGAGTATGTAAACCATAACATCTGGTTAATATCCTTATAAGGGTAAAAATCAAGAAAACCTTTTAAGAAGTGATCTTAACATGGATACAAATAGAATTATCAACGTTAGTAATCCAGCAGATGCAGATGATGTAGCAACAAAACAATTTACTTTAAAAATAATAAGAAAGATTACAGAAGATTTTAATAATGGGAAAATTCCACAAATGATGAAAAATTGAAAAACAGGTGTAGATGACAAAATAAGTCAAATACAACAGTAATTACACACAATGATTGATATTCAAAATGGCTTAAAAAATGAAATAAAACTTCTGGTAGAGTGGTTATAAAAAACCTGGAGATGAAGTTGGAAAAATGGCTGCTGATAATTTAGTTTCAGTTATTAGACCTAAACCAAAAGGTGACATTTTAAAAGAACTTACAAAGGATGATAGTAAAAAAGAGACTGTGGCAGAAGTTGTAGCTGAAACTGAAGAAGATGTAAATGCAAACATTAACAGATTACGATCCGGAAGAGGAACTAAAGATATTCATACAATAATTAAACGATTAATTAATTAAAACCTAAGCTAACTAATAGTATATAGATGTTTCGAAGTGATACTAGATATGAAAATGTACTTATTCTGTTTGATACCCCCATAACTAGACCGTGAAATAATACTAGACAAATGAAAAGTGGCTACAAATTGATATTAAATGACAGAAGTCCTTACTTTGATAGGTATAACGCACATTTTGAAATCCATTTTCAATTAAACAAGCTTGATGATGGGGCTGCTTTTATAGTCACGAAAAACTTATTTTAATTAATGATGCAGCTTCATTAATTGATCAAACGCAAGTAAAACAAAATGGAAAATCAGTTTATGATGGAAATAATCTTTATTGATGTGTTAACGTCAAAAGTTTGCTTGCAATGTCTAGCAATTATGCACTAACAACAGGAACAAATGTATACATTTATTTAGACAGAATTTCGAGCTAATCAAGCTAATTATAATTTAGGATTGGCAGTTCGTCATGCTTTAAAAATAACTAATAAAATACTTAACTCTATAATTCTACTAAACAAATATTCCTTCTTTGAAGGTTTGGAAACAAACATTCTGCCTCCAAGTCAAATTCAAATTAGCTTGCAACTGACGGCTGATGATGTGCTTATTTTCAAAGCTGCTGGTGAGGATGGTAGAGTAATTATTAATAAATTAGTTTTGCGGATACCGATTTACACGCTTTTTCTTTGGGAGCCTTAGTTGGGTTGTTGACTAAAACAATAAAACAGTTGCTAGACTCGATCCAAAAGTATTAGCACCACTAGCAATGGAGCACTTAGCGGTTTGGCAAGTACTGGAATCGGTAATATATTCGGAAATGGAATGGTAACTATCCGTGGCGATAAAAAACAAACACTACTAAAATCAAGTGTGCTAACATCGTCACAAAGAAAACAGATTAAAAAGTGAAAAGGTTGCTGTTCTATTAAACTAACAAGGAAACAACAACAAGACGGGGGATTTCTTGGATTACTTGCGTCTTTAGGAATTTCGTTGATCGGATCTCTTAATAGTGGTTTGACAGGAAAAGGTTTGCAAGTGGGCAGAAAAGCGAAAGGATTAAGAGTTGATCGTGAAAATGGTTTACAAGTAGACTCGCAAATTAGACCATATAGAAGTATCCCACTCCTAAGAAAACATTAATTTCCAAAAACGAGCCTATCTCTGACTTAGACATAATGAAATGGGTTAAGCAGTTGGGTATTAAAAACTTCATGGGAGTGTTTAGCAAGAACAAATTACCGATGTAACAAAATAAACAAGAATGCGGTATTATTAATCTTGATAATTATACTGAACCTGGTACACACTGGACTTGTTACTGTAATGAGTATTATTTTGATCCGTTTGGCTTAAGTCCGCCAAAATAATTTTTAACTTGCATACCCAACATCAAATACAACAATATTCAATATCAAGATAAAACAAGTGTCCTATATGGGTATGTGTGCTTGTTCTTCATTAAAAATGTACAAGAAGGAAACACCGTGTAAGATATTCTTTATAAAATACTAAAACCTTATAAACCTATAGAAAATGGAAACATCATAAAATGCTATTTTTTCGAATCATATTTTATATATGAGTTACTGCGTTAAAGAAAAAAAGATTAGGGAAAATGTTAATCCTCAGTATATTCTAGCCACAAATGGTAAAAGAATGTTAAAAGCAACATGCGCTTCTTGCGGAATTACTAAAACACCATTTGTTAAAAGCACACAATGAAGAAGTATTGATATTCATAAAGCTTTACTCCCTCTGTTACCTAAAAAGGGGTTAACACTTCCTGGTTATAAATATTGAGGCCGGGGTAATCCAATTGACGGCGGAGAACCATCGAATGAATTAGATGCTATTTGTAAAGAGCATGATTATAGTTATGAAGAAAGTCCCAGTAATAATCAATGTGCGATAATAACATGCTGGCAGGTTTTTAAAAACAAGCAAATCCAAAAAACTTGGAGAAAAATCGCTAATAATTTGATAGTCAAGCCCGTAATTAGTACAAAATGTAAACTAGGACTTGGAGCATCAAAAACGAGGCGTGATTGTTAACGAAATTGATAAAATATCGTCAGCTGATTTAGTTGATATGCAATCGTTTTCAAAATATAATAAGGGTGTAAAATACCTGCTCCCTGTTACTGATGTATTTAGTAAATTTGCTTGGGTTATTCCAGTCCCAAATAAAACTTGTATAGAAATTACTAAAGCTTTCCAAATGATAATACGTTCGGGAAGACAATGTAACTTTCTTGTGGGTTGATCAGGGTGTAGAAATACATAACAAGACGTTTAAACAATTTCTTGATGATAATAATATTGAAATGTATCATGCGTTTAATTATATCTACTGATTCAATCGTAAAAAAGAAAAAAATGTGGACATATTTCACAGCAAACAATACAAATAAATATTTAGACGTGCTACAAAAAATGGTTGAAAAGTATAATGGCACAAAAAATCGGAGTACTAAAATGACACTGACTGAAGCAAGTGATGAGAAGAATAAAGGAAAAGTATATTTTAACTTGTATGGAAATATGAAAAGCAATCAAATTAAGACAAAGTTTAAAATAGGAGACAAGATTCGGATCAGCAAATATAGAGGAAGATTTGAGAAAGGTTATACTCCAAATTGGACCGAAAACATGTTTGTTATTGATGACATTCAAAACATAAATCCTGTGACATAAGAAATAAAATATTTAAACAATCAAAAAATTGACGGAAGCTTTTACTAATTAGAAATGATAAAAGCTGATCAAAGATATTCAGAATTAAAAAGGTTATACGAGGTGATTATAAAATGAAACAAGCCTTGGTTCAATGGAAGGGTTACAATGAGGATTTTAATAGTTGGGTGCCGTTTAAGGATATTCAAGACATAAAAGCACGTTAACGATATGAAAATATAATAGATTACTATATTATTAATGGAACAATATTGTGTAGAAAAGGTATGCAAAAAACTTGAAAAGTTAAAGAATAAATATCGAAAAACATTGCTAGTACGTAAGCAAGGTCATGTAGAATATGATATGATTCGTGTTGATTTTCTAGATACTAAGAAAAGTCAAATTAATAGACGAAGACGATTACAGTGGGAAATGGATTATGATCTTAAACAACTTGAAGAAAATAGGGAACAAGTTCTCGATTTGACGATTACAGTCGGAAATGGATAATTATCATAAAAACTTGAAGAAAATAAGGAAAAACTTATTGATTTGAAATGTGAAATATGCGAGTGCAGGGGAAACAATTCTGTGATACAACATGATATGTATAGTGATGATCAGGATGATTGCCCTTTCCTTCCGACTTGTTTGATTGCATTAAAACTATTTTGAAAGGGCCGGATAAATCCTTCGACGCGCCGATATATTTGAGCTTGTTTTGTAATCATGTTGGAACGTTACCCTTCGGGCTTGTAAAAAGAGTAGAAGTGTTTGAGGTGTATTTTCATGGAAATGTCTTATTGCCCCTTGCATATCCACTTGCACATGGGAGCATTTACATCAGTCATTTAGTCAGGGGTTGGAATAATCTTGATTTGCATTACTAGTTTAAAATTTGTTGGCTGGTTTTAAAAGCAAAATGCTATTCTGGTTTGAAAGTGGTTGCAAATTACTCTGACAGTTTTCTTAAACAGTTTTTAAATTTGATTTGCATGTTGCAGGAAATAAACTTGATGGTTTTTTCATGGGAGGACCCCAGATAGAAAACTGTTCCAGAACCCTCAGTTTCTATACTACCAAGAGTGCCATGTAGACGCTCTACTGGCTAAAACGGCTCTTATATCAAGGGTTGTCGTCATAAAATTCCCATAAGTACTACTTTTTAAAACATGAGCAAAAACACACACACACAAACAAACAACACCCACAACAGAAACTTAAACCCTTGACCCATGGAAAAAAATGGAACAACTATACCCAGGCAGATGTTATTGAAGCCTTTAATGACACCTCTCGGTATCTGGATGACATATTCAACATTGACAACCCTTTTTTCCAACTATGGTTAATTATATTTATCCTAAAGAACATAAACTTAACAATGCTAATATATCTGATAATAAAAAGCTTCTTTTCTTGATTTAGATCTCTCGATTGAAAATGGTGAAATAATTAGCAAAATATATGACAAGAGAGATGATTTTAATTTTGACATTGTTAATTATCCCCACTTGGATGAGGATGTTCCCCAAGCAACTTCTTATGGGGTGTATGTGGCTCAACTTATTCGTTTTTCAAGAGTATGTACTCGAGTTGAGGACGTTAATACTCGTAATCTTTGTATAACTAAAAAGCTACTCAATCAGGGTTAGCGTTACCATAAACTTCGTAAAACCTTTGCAAAATTTGAAAAGTAACCCTGATCTTCTTTCCAAATATGAAAGTAATTTAAGGACTCTTCTGTGACAAGGACTATCACAACCTGACTTCTATTGTAATGTGATTTATAAACTTCGTAAGATTCTTGGTCATGATCACTTTCATACTATCTTTGTTAAACTTGTTAAAAAGTTTATCAAAAGAGGTTATGACCCTATCATTTTGCAACGTACTGCATGCTTGGTGGTGGACCCTTTTACAGTTCGCCACCATGCTTTCCTCTTTAATTGTACGATGACCGGACAGGCTGTGGACCCTCCGATGACGCCTACCTAAAGCTCATTGGGACGGTGACGTTTGATGTTTGTCTATGATCTTTCTTTCGTGCCCTTAATGGTTTATTCACTTGTTGCTCTGGCTTCTAACAAGTCATTGAGTACCTTCATTGTGGCTTTCTACGCTATTGCTTTTTGTATTATATTTACACGAGCATATTGTATTTTACTTATATTGCCTATTGATGCTGCCTTGTTGGTTACAGATTAGATCATGGCGGAGATTCTTTATTTACACTGTCCTGTTTTAATGGGATGGCAGTAGGGCAAGTGTGAGGTTTGGTGCACCCTAGAACCATTTTTAATCCCCAGTGGCCTTCGTTGACACTGACCGTTCCAAGGCGGCAGCCCTATTGTCAACTCTTTTGTGTTTGTGATGTCGTTTGCATTTTTTATTACTATTGCCTTTTCGTCTGTCTGTTTGCGTTTTTGTTTTTGTGTTTGGTGGTTAACTGTCGTCCTTGAATGCTGCTTTCCCTGTCCGATATTTTTATCTTTCTATATATAAAATTGAATAAAAGGCAAGAGAATACATCACAAACACACAAGGGTTGATAAAAGGGCTACAGCCTTGGAACGGTCAGTGGCAAAAAAGGCCGTTGGGGTTTAAACCAGGTTGTAGGGTGCGGCAAACCTCACACTTACCCTACTGTCATCTCAATAAAACGGGACAGTGTAAATAAAGAAATCCCCACCATGAACTATTCTCTAACCAACAAGGCAGCATTAATAGGCAATATAAGTAAAACACAAATATGCTCGTGTATATATAAATACAAAAAACAATAGCATAGACAGCCACAAAGAAGGTACCCACTGACTTTTCAGAAGGCAGAGCAACAAGAAAATAAACCATTGAGCGCACGACAAGATTGCAAAAAAACATCAAACGTCACCGTCCTTTTGGGCTTTAGGTAGACGTCATCATAGAGTCCACAGCCTATCCGGTCGTCGCAAACTTAAAGAGAAAAGTATAGTGGCGAACTGTAAATGGATCCACCACCAAGCATACAGTGGGTTGCAAAATGATAAGGTCATAAGAATTTAAACAAGGGGCCCTAGTTGTAATTTGGTATGATTATTTAGCGACATGAGGCACAACAATTGTATAAAATAGGTTTTGAGCGCCTGTACAGAAGTCCCTTTATGCAGGCAGACGAAAACCTTTTATATAATTGTTGTGCCCCGAGTCCCTAAATAACTAAATACTAAATTAGAACTGGTTGTTTTTAGTAAAAACAGATGTCTCCCCTACAGGAGAAAGTGCCATAAATCCGAAAAATATCATTAAACTGGATCACGATGAAGGCATGTGCAACTAGGCTTGGTAATTGTTTCAATGAAATTCAGGTAGCGGATCAGGAGAAGTAATCGGGACAAAGCTTTTGTATTAAAACCTTTAAAGGGGCATAACTCCACAAAAAATGCATTGAACCGGGACAAGACAATGATATAAGCAACCAAGTTTCGTTGAAAGCCGGATGGTGGTTGAGGAGAACTAGTCCTTGCAAAGTTTGTATATTAAACGTTTTAAAGAGCCACAACACTATCAAAAATCATTGAAATTCAACCAGAGATTCGGGAAAAATATTCCGGATAAAGTGTGTGTATAAGGGGCCATAACTCTGTCAAAAATCATTAAACCAGAACGTGGCAATGACTAAGCTTGGCACTGATCATTCCTGCCAAGTTTCGTTGAAATTCGACCTGCGGTCCAGCAGCTCTACTCCGTATTTAAAACCTGTAAAGGGCCAGAATTTCGCCACACATCATTCAACCGGAACATGGTGATGACAAATACAACTAGGTTTTTTACTGATCATTCCTGCCAGGGATTCCGGAGAACTAGTCCAGACAAAATGTGTGTAGAAAAAACCGTTAAAGGGCCATAACTCTGTCAAAATTCTTACAACCGGAACACGGTGATGATATGCACAACTAGGCTTGGTACTGATCATCCTTTCCAAGTTCCGGTGAAATTCGGCCAGGGGTTCAGCAGAACTAGTCCGGACTAAGTTTGTGTATTAAAACCTGTAAAGGGCCATAACTCTGCCAAAAATCATCAACCGGAACATGGTGATGATATGCACAACAAGGCTTGATATTGATAATTCTTGCCAAGTTTCGTTGTAATCCGGCCAGGGATTCAGGAGAACTAGTCCATATAAAGTATGTGTATTTAAACTTTTAAAGGGCCAAATCATTCAACCGGAACAAGGTAACAATATGCACAGCTAGGCCTAATACTGATCATCCCTGAACATTTGTGTTGAAATACGAGAAAATGAAGGCCTTATCATAACAATCTGGTTAAGTTTTGTAAAGATCGGATGAAAAATGAAGGTGCTATATTTTCAATAATCAAGGGCCAAAACTTCAGTGTTTCTGGTCCGACCTGGCTGTTTTTTTACCTTGATTGAGCTTACATTAATATCAACAATCTGGCAAAGCTTGGTATAGGTAGAATGCAAACTATCCTGACAAGACGAACTATAGCAATTTCCGTTAATTCAAGTGAACTCCGATGTTAATGGTCCGATCTTGCTGGTTTGCAAACTCCTCCAAGCTTGCATTAATATTAATAATCTCGTAAAGATTGGTAAAGATCGGATGAAAAATGGAGGCACTAGAGTGTTGATAAGAAAAAATATAGCAAATTTGGTTAATTCTAGGACAATAACTCCGATGTTGCTGGTACGATCTGACTGGTTTTTAAACTCTTCCGAGATTTTATAGATATTAACAATCTGATAAAGATTGGTAAAGGTCGGATAAGAATGAAGGTGCTAGAGTATTGACATGAATTTTCTTTTTCAAGAATTCAAGGGCCGTAACTTCGGTGTTACTGTTCAATCGGGCTGGTTTTAAAATTTGTCCAAAATTTCATCTATATCAACAATCTGGCAACGTTTGGTAAAGCTAGGATGCAAACTGGAGGCACTAGAGTTTTGACAAAACGAACTATAGCCATTTCCGTTAATTCAAGTGAACTCCGATGTTAATGGTCCGATCTTGCTGGTTTGCAAACTCGTCCGAGCTTGCATTGATATTAATAATCTGGTAAAGATTGGTAAAGATCGGATGAAAAATTAAGGCACTAGAGTGTTTATAAGACACAATATAGCAAATTTCGTTCATTCAAGGGCAATAACTCCGGTGTTACTGGGCCGATCTAGCTGGTTGTCAAACTCCTTTGAGCTTTGATTGATAATAATAATCTGATGAAGTTTAGTAAAGATCGGACGAAAAATGGAGGCGATAGAGTGTTGACAAGACACAATATATAGCAATTTTCGTTAATTCAAGAGCAACAACCCCGGTGTTACTAGTCCGATCTGGCTGGTTTTCGAACTCGTCTAAGATTTATTGATAATAATAACCTGATAAGTTTAGTAAAAATCGGATGAAAAATGGAGGCGCTATAGTGTTGACAAGACAAAATATAGCAATTTTCGTTAATTCAAGGGCAATAACTCCGGTGTTACTAGTCCGATCTGTCTGATTGATATTAATAATCTGGTAAAGTTTAGTAAGTAAAGATCGATTGAAAAATGCAGGCGCTAGAATGTTGACAAGATAAAAAATATTGCAATTTTAGTATTTCAAGGGCAATAACTGTCACTGGTCCGATCTGACTGGTTATCGAACTCGTTCGAGCTTTCATTAATAATAAAAACCTGGTAAAGTTTGGTAAAGATCGGAAAATGCAATAAAATTAAACACAAAGATGCTCGTGTATATATCAATACAAAAAACAATAGCCTCGAAAGCCACAAAGGAGGTACTCAATGACTTTAGCTTATTTTATTAGATGTGAGAATCTTAGTCAAAAATTATTGGATATGTGAAAGACATGGGGTAAGATGAAGATGTGTGTGAAGTTTCATGTGTGTGAAGCTTCATGAAAATAAGTCAAACTCTTTTCAAGTTATGGCCAATATTGGGTTGCATGATAAAGTGTGTGGACGGACGACAACGACGGACGTCACGACGATCAAATTGACCCCTTAGTGGCTTCTCTGCTACACAGGCTATAGAAAAAGTGTGTTCTACATTTTCAGCGGATGTAACACTTCGTTAATACGTATTAGTATAGCCGAGTTGTACATGAAAGAAAAGGTTTGGTGAATACATATTATTATCGGTTTCAAAAATGAGATGAGAAACCACAGCGTCCGAGCGCAATGGCATCGTATGTCCACTCTGTACTGTACATTATATGGTTTTATTACACGTTGTGAAACCTGTGTACCGTTACTGTGGCGCGTTACCCGACAATGTTATCATAAAACAGCTAGACTGACATCAGTCCTTAATATTATAACATTTTAACTATAACCTTTTAAATATCATTATAGAATTTCCTAAGCACTGAAAGAGGCAAATATCTGCACTTATAACTTGTATAGTCTTATCTCAACATTAAGGGCTGGAGAAATCCATTCAACGACCGGACAGCCCAGTGGCTGGTAATTTATCATGTTACATCAAAAACATGTGTTCAAGCTGAGAGCCATGATTATCAGCGATAATTAGGTTACAGTTATGCCCTTACACAGGAAGCTATAGGAACCATAAAGTTGGTGGATTGTAGTGCCAGAGTTCAGAGGTTAGACGTGTGATATAAATATGTGATTCATAATCACTATGGATAACACAACAAACATAACGCCTACAAAACGTTTAACAAGGATACAATTGATTCCAACTACAAAGCAATATCTGTGTACGATATGTAGAGAAAATATTCCGAATTCAAGCAATCGCTTGAAACTCTTTCCTAATTATGTTAGGAAATCTCATTGTCTTTTGAAAAAAATCTCATTGTCTTTTAATTGAACGACTTCTATATAAAACTGTATCCAAATCTGACTTCACAGATCATATTCGCAAAACTTGCATTCGCAACATACGTTAAATGCTTTAAAGAGTCAGTGTGATGCAACACTGTCAAAACTAACACTTTCACATGGACGGGTGTCAACAAAACGTATTTCCACTGATAACGAGATTAGCTCTAAAAGTCGCCATTTTTTCCATCGGATACAATAGTTCGAGACCGCAGAGAAGCATGCAAAGAAAGAGTAAGCATGTATCTTGTATTATGAGTTTTAGTTGTTATCTGTTAAATGAGTATTTATATGTTATTATGCTTCGCTGTTGATTGAATGTTATTATTATAAGTAGCATTTAGCACTCGAATGGCTCATTAGTGAAAGTGATACTATTTAATAAAACTATGTATCGTGATATATCTAATACTTGAGAGACAAGTAATACCATATCATTGTGAAATTATGTATCACATCATCATTCAGCTGTATCTTGTATCATGCGGTTCGTTCCTTTCACCAATACATGTATAGCTGCTGACACCATCTCTTTAGGGGGAGTAATTGAGAAGTTAGTAAGTTATTTATGTTGTTTAAGGCTATAACACTTTCTAGTATACAATTTATTCACTGCAATATGTATATAATGTATGATACGTGGCTATTTTAGGAGATGAACCATGCTGTTAGAGAGATATGTCAACAAACGAATTCTACTTTCCATAGAAGTCCAATGGCTTACACTGATACAACAGTACGTTATTAGAAACATAACGTTTTCCTTAATATAAATTATGTAAACTAAGAAGCCTTTCTCTCTCGGAAGCTGCGCTTAATTAAAGTTACTAATTTTAACAGTAAAACATAAATGAAAATAGTGTCTTAGCAATAAGTTTATGAACAATTTACCAATTGCATATCACATTGCAATTATAAAATATGCTGAATATTTGGGCCAAAATTCAGGAAAGTTAAACATTAAACTGAAGTTAATATATTGATCTATTGTTATACCACTGCCAATAAACGTTGGTATATGCTATATCACTTTGTCCACAAAACGCAATAATTTAAAATAACTGTTTATTGAACCCCATCCCTACGTCGAAACATAACACCCCCCCCCCTCACCCCCGCTCCCCTCACCCCCTACCTCGTACTGTCTGATACCGGAGTAGTTTTATTCATTTTTTTCACATGTGTGCGGAGGGCCTTACTGAATTAATGCCCTTGCTTGTTGACAAAAGACAAATTAAATTTACAACATGTGTATTGGATAACTTTTAGTAAACGTGTTTTATATCAAATAAGATTTCGAAGAGTTAGACAATGGGCGCAAGTGATGGTTGCCTTACCGTGCCATTGATGTGTTTCGTCTATTCGCCACCTTACCGGGTTTTGACCGTAATTATTAAATAGATAAATTAAGGCTGTAATTATGATAACGTTACTAAGCGGGATAGTATCTTCGTGAACTTTTTATTTGAAAGTTTTTTCCTGACTGAACAACATACGAGGGGTATAAATCACATTAAGTGTAGGTTATTAATAACATTAAGTGATAATTCTAGTGAACGAATGAATATAGTTGGGTTTTACGTTCCGTTAACACATCATGTTAGGTTACATTGGGACAGCAACCTCAGAGGGAGATGATATGAATAAGTTGATTTGCCAATACTGAAAGCAATGAAGCTAGCTTAATGGATACTAGATGTACTAGATGTAACAGTTTACATTAGGCACACTAACCAGGCAGGTCCACAGATATAAATCACTACAGGAACCGTTACTCCAATGATCATATCTCAATGTGATAATTCTAGTGAACGAATGAATATAGTTGAGTTTTACGTTCCGTTAACACATCATGTTAGGTTATATTGGGACAGCAACCTCAGAGGGAGATGATATGAATAAGTTGATTTGCCAATACTGAAAGCAATGAAGCTAGCTTAATGGATACTAGATGTACTAGATGTAACAGTTTACATTAGGCACACTGACCAGGCAGGTCCACAGATATAAATCACTACAGGAACCGTTACTCCAATGATCATATCTCAATCGTTATGTAAGTGCTTCATGGATTTTCCCAGTCTATAATTTCAGCCATGGAGAGCAACAGAGCTTGAAATAAAATAATTTTTATGCAGAGTATTATTTTGTTTTTTGATTTGTCTAATTTTATTATTTATAGTCTAATTTATAGATTGATAGTATTGATAAAATGTTAAACATGTAGGTTTGCGTAAACAATGAAACAATGAGCTGAAAATAGATTCCATATCATACGTAAACTATAGATAAACACGAAGCGGTTTTCAGATAATAACTGTTCAAATTGAATTGTATATTAGATATATCACACTGTGTTTATTGGCATATAACATATTACAAACACAAAATCTTGGCACATATATGGAAGTTGTTGTCGATTGTTTTACTGCTTTGTGACCATAAATAATTTCTAATTTAACGCATAAGAATGGATTTAACACATTTTATTACCACTGTCATTCTTCTACTAAGTTGCAATGGCGGTAAGTACTTCAGTTTTAATAAATAAAACTCCCGTGAACAACTTGGTAGTGGTTTCTTCTACTATTTAATAAGCATACTATTTATTTTATATCCATCTGCTAAGTTTAAGAAAATATCGCCAGGGGAGCATGCCCCCGGACCACCCTAGTATGCATTTCGGGTCAGCTACGCATCTGATATCGATTATTGAACAAGCTGTCAATGGCAGCATTCTTGTGGTATAGTGATCTTGTGATGAATTCGGTAGAACACAGCTAGTTCGAGAACGAGTCCACTTTTAATGTCTTCGTCTTCTTTAAATTCGTCCACCACATTCAACTGTTTGACGTTAATGTCGATGGGTGCCTACTAACAAGGGTTGAGGAGGTTACCAGTCAAACGACAGAGAGTCTGGCCACTTGAGTCTGGCCAAAGAATCGATCGACTCAACTGCTACTTCTTCCGTCGACAGTCTTTCCAATCTTTGAATTTACGCGGAAAGAAAAATCGCATTCAAAATGATACATAGGGTCCTATAGAAACCGCAGCGTCCGAACGTAGGTGGCATCGTAGGTCCGCACTGTACTGCAAACAAGGACTTGAAACTACAATGAAAAGAGACAAAAAACAACAGAAAGGGTGGTGAAACCACTTTTTCACATACACATATACATGGCAATATTAACAAAAAAGTATGATAATGGACCTTTGGAAACGGCCGCGCAAGCACTCGGGGCTATCAGAAGCATATAGTATATGTTATTACTAACAAGTTATCGGGTTATTGTTAATATATTAGTTACGAGGGTCATTCAATAAGTTCTGTCAATAACGCGTTTTAACAATTATGCGCTCGTTGTGAGTATTGATGTTGGTACCAAATGAAAGAGAGTTTCAATACCATTCCATTGATGGTAAAATGAATGCTGTATCTTTTGTGTGACGAAAGTTATGGAACATTTAATATACATTTAATATACATCACTTATACAGTTTTTTTCAGGTATGTTAACTGTTACTTTTTTAAATGCCTGTTCCTCTTTAAGTACTTGTTGAAGACCTTTGAAATTTCTCATACATTACCAAATACATCTTTGCATTACAAGATTCAGAATTTAAGCATGGTAGATGAAAAGGCATTGTCTTAGAAATTAACATTTTAAGCTAACATGTAAAATTTATTTAATGATAAATGGACATTAAATGGAAGGGCAGTCTTCTGAAATAGCGTTTTTGGATGATCAATATTTTCACTAAACATTGTGCAAAATTCTACAATAATGTGTTGAATATAAAATTTAAACACTGAAGGACTAGGATTTGTAAAAATTATGAAAACATATTAATACTATGAGAATAATTACGGCATTTAAAATATATTATAACATTTCCGTAAACAAAATGAAGAAAATCAGTGTTATTTCTGCTAAAATTAAGGGATATGCATTCACTCATATCTGGTTTACAGCAAGACCTTTCCGAATTCTCGACAATCATTTTCATCGATTATAGGCGAATAACACCAGATGGCGTACAAGAAAATTTAAAAGCATAGAATTATTCAAATAATTTTTACAACTTTTTGTAACAAGGACATTTTCAGAGATGCCAGTATCCAAAAGGTGTGGTAGGGGGAGGTAATTCAGGGGTATAAATAACCGGAAATTTTTCATTTTTGTTGTGGAATTTAAGAGAGCGAACCCAGTAGTACTATAAATACACTACTTTATCTCAGTGTAATATCCAGTTCAAAGGATATATGCCTAGTGATAGAACTTTTTGAAGAACGTATTACTAGCAATTATGTACTTTTATTTTTTATCTACCACAGCCTGTCCGCTTTGGCTTTGTATGTATGCAAATAGACAGGTTGATACGAGCGTTTCTTTTTTTAGCAAGAGAGCACGATTTAGTACTGACGAGGTATCTGCGCTCCGAGTTCAAATCGCCGCTGATAAGCAGTAATATAAAGCCTTTTAGGCTCGTGAATATGTAACAAATGCTGTATCGGTGCTCTTAATGCAACTGTTTTCTTGGTAAGTTGAATGGCAAAAAGTGCAACACCGATCTCATAAATGATGCTAGAAGCTCCCGTGCTTGGCCTTCATCACATAAATGATAGTGCTAGGCCTGGTAATCCGGGGTCACGGTGTCTACGTGTAGCAGTTAGCGATATGTTCATCTTTATAGTGCTGTCACATGAAATGATACCACACCAAATCTATATATCTACATTATACTAACACCGGACCGACCAACAAACGAAGCAAATGCGTTTCTAGTACCATATTCATAAAGTGTTGAGTATGGCCCGCCTGGGGATTGAACCTACGACCTTCCACATACAAAGCGGACGCTCTACCTCTAATCTTTCAGGATAAACGTAAGATATTAATATATTATACAATCTATAAACAATAGTACACAACGCATTCCGAAAGTGTTATCTAACACTGTTTTACTGATAACAATAATGGTATTGGCTATTTAAGTGTTCAAGTACCCTTATTTATGCTAACCTTACATTATTAACTTATACTCACTCCTGAGTTGCGCTCTGTTTGATGTAAGTTCAAAGTATACACTTTCAATGGAATAAATAAAAGAGATACACCGATATGGAATTGAATTGGCCATTTATTAGTAAATGACATAATTGAAATGTTATTCAAATCATATCTTAAAACATTCTCCATGCATAGTTATCTTTCCTTGCACTCACATAAATCTCTGCTAACTACTAAATTACAAGATTTTGGTAAAACCTGATAATTTGGAATATGTTAGCTTGAAACTTATTTATTTCTTGTGTAAATATAATTTTCAGAATATCTGCAAATTAGATGTTTCAAGATTTGAAATAATGCATGAAAACAATTTAGTTTTAATCGGGACTAATTTACTACAAAAATAATACGTACTTAGGTCTCCTCAATCGAAACGCTTATGTTAACATTTCAAACCGAAGCTCCATAGCAGAAAATTACTAACAATAAATAAACTCATAGAAATGAAGATTGAAATTATTTAATTTAGATCTATATTTTATCTTTGCAGATCACGCAAAAGGATTTATTATAAACATCGTCATAACTTTTTGAATGATCACGTGACCTAACCGTTCTCCCTATGTCTTTTGACGTTGACAGAGTCAAATGAGGAACGAGTGTACTCTGGGTAGAGATTGGTAGACCCTTCGTGATATAACTGAAATTGTGTTAAAATGCGATTTTAAATCCCATACAAAACATGCCCCCAACATTTCTCAACGTAATATTTTTAGATACAAACTTAACAAACTTCGGAAACAGTGTCATATATAGAGGATCTTACATGAGTACTCATTCATTATTGCATTTATTAAACGAGTTGGCAAAATGATATAATGCGAGGCTCTTTTCTGGTCACGTGACACAAGATGACGTCGTATACTGGAGGTAGATCCATGCCATCTTCCCCGTTTTCAGTGATGGCCGTCGTTGCTGGATGTTTAAAGCCTCCTTATTATCTTCTGTTGTGATAACCTTGGTATGAAATGGGTTGAAGGGTTGGGTGGCCAAAGGTCTAGCCAAGTGTTCTTTCATTCTATTTCCTAAGCTTCTATAACTTCATTATGGAAACTTTCAAACAGAGGCGAACTCAAAGAAAACATTATAGAAAGGTCGACACATAAAAAGGTCATATTATGCGCAAAAACTGTTGAAAGATGAAGAAATGCTGTAGTAATTAAAAATAAGTGTATATTAATATAAACTATATATTTAAATCAACAAATGCCCGTCAACGGGTATTTAAACAAGTAAGAATATATAATAACACATTATAATGATTTATATAGTCTTATTTCTTTCAGGAAATCAAAAAAAAAAACAGACTAAAATCTATAGTATCAAAAAACTCTTTCATAGTATTAACATTGTAGTACGTTTGACGCATAGTCGACACCTTCCAACAAGATGTGTTTGACCTTAACGGTGCAAAGCATGGTATACATTCTGGTTATTGCTCACCTTGTAATAAATACGAATGTGTATAACGTGTATGTCCTGCACAGAGCTTCTTCTCGACGAATGGGTCTGCTAAAAGAACGTCAATATCCGATTAACGGTTTAATTGACTGGAGTTTATTGTTAACTGGCAAATCCCAAGCAGCTTGCCAAGAGTTACGAATATATGTTTTACTACAACTTTTAAAATCAGTATAAGGTAATTTGGCAATAGATGTATGTAAACCTAATGCTGATTTAGCAGCAAAACCAGCTCTATCTATCATTACCACGTATTCATTCCTACATGAGTTGGAAAGAAATATAAAAAGATCGGACAGGGAAAGTAGCATTCAAGGAGGACAGTAAACCACAAAACACAGAAACAGACACGCAAACAGACAAACAAGAAGGCAAAAGCAATAATAAATGCAAACGACATCACAAACACAAAAAGGGTTGACAATAGGGCTACCGCCTTGGAACGGTCAGTGGCAAAGTAGGCCACTGGGGGTTTAAACCGGTTCTAGGGTGCACCAAACCTCACACTTACACTACTGTCATCCAACAAGGCAACATCAATAGGCAATATAAGTAAAACACAAATATGCTCGTGTAAATATAATACCAAAAAACAATAGCCTAGAAAGCCACAATGAAGGTACTCAATGACTTTGCAGAAGCCAGAGCAGTAAGAGAATAAACCATTAAGGGCATGACAAGAAAGATCATGGACAAACATCAAACGCCACCGTCCCAATGGGCTTTAGGTAGGCGTCATCATAGGGTCCACAGCCTGTCCGGTCATCGTACAATTAAAGAGGAAAGCATAGTGGCGAACTGTAAAAGGGTCCACAACCAAGCATGCAGTACGTTGCAAAATGATAGGGTCATAACCTCTTTTGATAAACTTTTTAACAAGTTTAACAAAGATAGTATGAAAGTGATCATGACCTAGAATCTTACGAAGTTTATAAATCACATCACCATAGAAGTCAGGTTGTGATAGTCCTTGTCGCAGAAGAGTCCTTAAATTACTTTTATATTTGGAAAGAAGATCAGGGTTACGATAATAAAATTTTGCAAAGGTTTTACGAAGTTTATGGTAACGGTAACCCTGATTGAGTAACTTTTTAGTTATACAGAGATTACGAATATTAAAGTCCTCAACTCGAGTACAAGCTCTAGAAAAACGAATAAGTTGAGACACATATACCCCATAAGAAGTTGCTCGGGGAACATCCCCATCCAAGTGGGGATAATTAACAATGTCAAAATTAAAATCATCTCTCTTGTCATAGATTTTGCTAATTATTTTACCATTTTCAATCGAGAGATCTAAATCAAGAAAAGAAGCGTTATTATCAGATATATTAGCTTTGTTAAGCTGAAGTTCTTTAGGATAAATATAATTAACCATAGTTGGAAAGAAAGGGTTGTCAATGTCATTAAAGGCTTCAATAACATCTGCCTGGGTATCTGGTGAAAGACTCAACATGAAATCCCTTTCATAGCAAAATAAGAACAAATCTGCGACAAGTGGTGCACAGTTCGTACCCATAGGGATACCAACAATTTGTCTATAAACGGTGGTTCCATACCTGACGAAAATATTATCTAATAGGAAGATGAGTGCTTCACAAACTTCATAGCAATTCCACATAGTATAATTGTCAAAACTGCCGTTAGTAAAAAACGCTTTTATATTATTATATGCCAAAAATGTAGTATTTTCTCTAGCAAATGTTTTTTGAATAAGAGAAATTAGCTTGTCTTTAATAAGGTGATGTGGTAAGGTTGTATATAGTGTAGAGAAGTCATAAGTGCTTATTGATGAAACTTGACCTTTCTTGAAAATTTTATCAAGAACGTCTCCTGAATTTTTTATAGACCAAAATAAATTAATCCCAGAGTTTTCATAAGTTTTATCACAATATAGTTTAACGTGATCTTTAAGACAAGAAGTTAAAAGTTTGGAGATGTTTGTTGTGGTGCAGGCACTAGAATTCGAAATAAAGCGAGCCTTATATGGATTTTTATGTAATTTAGGAATCCAGTACATAGTAGGCAGTTTATTTTACTTATCGTTTACACCAGCCTTGAAAGTAGTGCACCGAGTGATATGTGTAGAATTAACTGGAGTATACGAATTGGTGCTGCCGAGTTCCAGAGATAAAACATTGACGTAATGTAGGCGTCAAACAATAATTACATTATTAGCTGCTTTATCTGCAGGAACTAAAACAAATTTATTATGAAATTCCTGAATTCCCGATTTTAAATTATGAAAGGAAAACCTAGGTCTCGGAGGAAGTAAAGAGGGGTTAGCATTATAAAAGTTAATACGTGTATCTATAATTTTCAGAATTGACTTTTTCCAAGTAGAAAGTGAGTTTGGGTCCGCATGTTCTCTACGACACCATTTGATACTAAAATCTTCAATGGAGTGGGCGATCTGGGCACGACAGGCATTAAAATCAATAGTTGAAGGTTATCTATATTTAGGACATTTCGAAAACAAATGCCGAATACGTTTATCAATAATATCAAAATTACCAGTGATAACATGACCTGCTGGAGCATAGCAAAATGTTGAAGTGTTGCATT
This sequence comes from Cyrtodaria siliqua, assembly GCA_037043455.1. Taxonomy (NCBI): domain Eukaryota; kingdom Metazoa; phylum Mollusca; class Bivalvia; order Adapedonta; family Hiatellidae; genus Cyrtodaria; species Cyrtodaria siliqua. The sequence goes on along the minus strand of JAWPHD010002670.1, from coordinate 32,364 downwards.
CACATTCCTTAGGAGTATTATGTACTATATCAAGGTCAGAAACTATTTTGTTGTAGTTAAAAATAATATTTCTAATAGGCTTTTTATACTTATAACAAATTACAGGACTTTCAGAATTTTTGAAATATTTTGGGATAGAATCAGCTACATGAGTATCTCGAAAAATACTAGACATGTCAATGAAATCAATACCTTTGTTAATATATAGTAGTTTTAGAAAATGCCTGACGTGATCAGACTCCTTGTCAATATGGGGTCGGAGAACATGTTGTGTATAACTTTGAACTATGGAAGCAGTGTTATACAAGGGATCTGTACGAATGAAAATTTTGTCGGCTTCCTCGTCGATCAACTTTAGTGATGAAATGGACAAAGAGGTAAGCCGCGAAAGCATAGACTGTTTAAAAATGGTATGTAAATCAGCGACAGAAATAATTACACGCGATTTACGTTTGATGTTACCATTACGCCTAAGACCATGAGACCTAGCTTTACGCTTTCGGATAGAAAATATAGAAAAAATGTCAATATTAGGATCTTTAGAAATATTTCCTTCTTGATAAATATTGTCATTAAGGCCGAGTGGATAAGGTGTCTGTAAGTTTTTCATCCACTTAAGTTCTGCAATATGTCTAGCTTTTATTTTAAAGCTTTTAGTAGCATCATTATCAAAATATATATATTCAACCGGTTGAACAGTTACGTTATTAAAATTATGACCTGACTGACGAAAGTGTTGGTACAAGTAATTTTTTAACTTTTTAGGATTACTTGCATTATATTTGTGTTCACGAAATCGAACTTTTAAGGATCGACCTGTTTGTCCAACATATTGTATACCGCAACTTGGTGCATTTCAAGTCAGAACATAAATTACGTGAGAAGTACGTCAATCAACATTTGAAGCTAGACATACGTTAAACAATCTACCATTAACAGCTGATTTAATGGTGGACTTGCAAGATAAATAATTGCAACAACTGCACCTCTTAGTATTGCACTTATTAATAGAGGGAAACACCATGCGCTTTGAATGAACTAAATGATTTCTGAAAGGAGACTTTATATGGTATTTCCTCAAAACAGGTGATCGTAGAGGAGTTACGGAAACTTTTGAGCCATTATTAAAAATCCTAGTAATATTATTAGAAGGAACATGAAACGAGGTTGCCGAATGAAGATTTAAAGGTGTAAGGCGTACATATGGTTTAATTCTAAGAAATGAAGAGTACTTTTGTGAAATTTGTATTGATGACGCAGAGTGTAACCGAAGAGGGGAAAGATTTATTTTTAAAGTTTTAACTAATAGACTCATAATTGTTAATTTGGAGAGTAATACCATTCTGCGAAAAGCGAAATAAGGGCCAAGTAGTAATTATTGGAGATACGAAAAAAATCGTATCAAAGATCCATAAGAAATAATATTAGTAAACTTACGGACTGTTAAAAGAGGTCCAAAACTCGACATCAGTGTCTAATACAAGATAATGAGGAAAGTTAAGGAAACCCTAATAAAATGGGCCAAAATGTCGATCAGCACAAAACCTTCAACGCGGTATATGAAACACACGTGTTTAAGGAAAAACTGGATCAAAGAATGTCATACAATCCCTGTAGGATGTAAAAATAACAATATTGAAGCCAGAAAAAAATAATAACATTATCTGTAACCATAAAAGAATTGTACATTTCTAAAAGTTGAAGCACAACTGGATTATCATGTTACATATTACCCAGGACTTGAGGACTTTACACTCTCCTGTTTTAATGGGATGGCAGTAGGGTAAGTGTGAGGTTTGGTGCACCCTAGAACCGGTTTAAACCCCCAGTGGCCTACTTTGCCACTGACCGTTCCAAGGCGGTAGCCCTATTGTCAACCCTTTTTGTGTTTGTAATGTCGTTTGCATTTATTATTGCTTTTGCCTTCTTGTTTGATTGTTTGCGTGTTTGTTTCTGTGTTTTGTGGTTTACTGTCCTCCTTGAATGCTACTTTCCCTGTCCGATCTTTTTATATTTCTTTTGAAGAGATAAAAGGAAATCAGAAAATATTACAAAACAGTCATCATCAAATTTCTGAATATTGTTTAAGGCAAGTTCAGTACCCTTCAGTTCAGATGAAAAGATAGAGGCCTTGCCAGGCAGGCGGTTCTTTATGCTGTGTTTGCAAACAACAGCTGCTGCAGCTACCTTATCTCCATCTTTCGAACCATCTGTGTATATATGTTGAAAGTTACCGTATTTCGATTTAATTTCATTTTCATTTGCTTTGAAAGACAGTAGTGTCTGTACTGGATTTGTTACTATTACAAAGATCAAAAATACTTGTTTATTGTTTCTAAAGTCCAAGGTGGAATTTGTGGTACTTTGTACTTGGTAATCAAATTTCTGTCGATTTCAGTGTCTCTTAATTTTGGTTTAATACGAAGACCAAATGGTCGAATTGCCTTTGGCTTTCGATTAAAAAGAGGTTCATAACTAGGATTAAAAACATCGAAAGTTGGGTTTGAAGGTTTAGATTGTAATTTAATTGTATACTGAAAGGCTAATTTGTCCCGTCTATGAGACAGTGATGGTTCATTAGATTCAACATATAGACTTTCGGCTAGTGATGTACAAAAGGCATCTAAGGCGAGTCGTAATCATTGATACTGTATATGATCGAGCATCTGCAAGTATGACTTGCGAGACGATCCATATACTATTGAGCCGTAGTCCAGCTTGGATCTGATAAGAGATCTATAAATTTATAAAAGTATTATTACATTATGCAGAAGTATATTTATTGAAAATATTGAGCGGTAGTTACACAAAAAAAATGTTTAATATCAGTCAGTGTTGCCTTATTTGATTCATACGAAAGACGGGTGAAGAAAACTGCGTCATCGCATGAACTCGTTGGAACAATAGCCAGTCAAATCTTAAACTATTTCACTTTCTCTTCACTTTCCGGATTTAATTAATGTGGTCATCTACAGAGTGCAAGTGGTCGGAATACCCATAAAGGACCGGGAAATATTAATCAGGGGTATGGACCGTAAAGAGAAAACATATTTCTCATACAATTTAAAATAGTTTTATTTTAGTTTTAAAGGTGGACGGCCTGAAATGCTACTCATGTTTTGGAACTGGCGGAAGCAATGTCTCATGTTTTGGAACTGGCAGAAACAATGTCTGCGAAAAGTCCGAAACGTTCCTGAATGCGAGGGAAGCTTATGACCAAGAAATTTCGGATGGATCATCCTCAGAAATGCATGATCAGATATATCTGAAGAACTGTACATCGCCTTTTGACAAAACTTGCGTAATAGAGACGTATATCAGCAGTGGTGAGTGTATACTTTTATTGCATTTCTATTGGGGAAATACTAGGACTTATTACATTTTCATCGGTGAAAGATGGGGATTTCTTAGTGAAAGAATATTCATAATGGCTAAATATTATTAACTAACTCCGAACATAAAAATAACTAACTGTGACGCTGAGTTATGATGTCAATAAAGGCGTGCTGACGTCGACGTCGTCCGCCGATGACGTTCAATAAAGCGAATAAGTTCAGTTAAAATCATGCATAAACTGATTTAAAATGTAATAAACAGATTATTTAACTGCTGTGTTCGATTATACGGAAATCCTTCACTCGATGATAGGCGTGTTTTGTTTTTTCACTCACTCGCATACGCTCGTTTGTGAAGAGAACCACACGATTACCATCTCGCAAAGGATTTCCCTACAATCGATCCCAGCAGTTAAATAATCTCTATTTCTCGTACAAATAACATTTATACTCACATATTGTGTTACAGACCAGGGTAGAGTATAAAAAACAAAAGATTCTCCAAAGAAACTTTTGTGATCATTGTGTACATTATGATCTACAGAAAGGTTTAGTCACAAATACCATAAAACTCTAAACATTACCCTTTACAGATATATCAAAACAATTATATAATGTATTTAATGTCTATATTTTCTAGAGCAAAACTATTATCCCCCACGGTCAGATGTTGAAATTTGGAGCATCTATTCATATCTATACTTGTAAAAATAAGATCAGTGATTGGTCAGAGTGCCGAAACCCTTGTCTTAAAGAAGACGAAAAGCGATAAAACTGCAGTTTATACCTAATTTGTGTAGCATCTACCGCCCACATGGGTTTAACTAAAACTGAAACAATGAAAGAGATAACTAACGCACTATTTATAGAATTAGTAAAAGTTACTTGAATTTGATTGGAACTAGAGCCTTTAATGCTGCGGGCATACACCGGGGATAAGACAGAAGTGAGTTCCCCGGGGTAGGAAATAAGATAGAAACTCTTACTATCATGTGTTGGGAATAATACAACCAATGTGTACTTGTTTATTTAGCCCCTCCACATCCATTGTTTCATTTTTGGATTAAACACTATTTATTTGAAATCAGGAATCGGGTCGAGAAAAAAGAAATGTCCAAAAGTAGGCATTAGAAATGTGGACGAGAAACTCCACACAATGTCCAAGAGACGTCACTAGAATATCTGTTTTATTAACACAATTTTTAAAAATGTATGGCTAAACAATAGTTAAGTTACCAATATATTACTTTAATTTCCTGAATAAATTCAAAGCTTATGGTTAAGCTTATTTAACACATATTTCATATTACAACAGGTTTGCCATATTTCGAATTGTTAACTGCAAGCAACACCATAACGTCACGTGATATGCAAAGTAGATCAATAACAATAATAACTTTCGCCATTAGCACAGTTCGAAATTGACTTCACACAATAAGACTCTCACGAAAATATCGTGCCATTGAACAACAGAAGCACATTCAAATTCAACAGATTTCCGATTTGTACAAATGGAATCTATTTTTAGCAATTTTAAGCAATCTTGATCCGTGCTATTCATTGGTTCAGATATGGTTAATGAAAGATATCTTCCTGAATTCCTCAATAGATACCATTGTTCTGCTTTCTAAATCGCTGGAATCAAGCAAAATGTGTAAAAGATGAAAACATGTATAAAATTATGACAGGCACGATGTGTCTTAGCAACAAAAGTTTAAACCCTATTATATCCTTGAGAAACAAATGTGTCTATGCCGTTCCCTAACCGTCGTTTTTTCAGAAAAATCAGAAAACTTTGAAAGCCGGTAACGTTCTTATTTTTTACAGAGAGTTTTCTTATATATAAAGTACACCCACTGGAGAACAGGACGACTTCGCCTCGGGTGATAACATTGCATAGTTGCTTTATTGTATATTGAAGAAATAGCACAACTCATTGGAAGTTATATACGTATATAACATATCGGGTGTGACAGTCACTGTAACAGCATGGACATATTTTACTTTCAAAATAATGTTGTTTAAAGAGATTGCCGTGTGTCTCTTAAATTCTTAAATGACAGATTAGCATATACTTCTCATTGTGACGTATGTGTACACACCCTTATGTTGAGTATGTTGATTTTATGATAGTATGTTATACCTCTGGTATGCTTGCAGTATACCACTAGACGCCCTGTCGTAGTTCGTCCGAAGGTTGTCTGTCTTTGGTTGTTCGCAAATAGTTCTTCCTATATATAATTCTGCTTTGTGAACGTGAATCTCTTAGATCCCAAATTTCGAAAGTGGCCGTTTTGAGTTCAAAGTATCTCTCTTTAATATATACTATTTACTGAATTCCCAGTATCCTAGTGATCCGGCACCTTTCATTGTCACTGTCTTAATATAACGTGTGTGTCGATTGAACTAATTCAAAATATTAAATTACGGGGCGTTAGAAGCTCCTATTAGCATATTATCTTTATACAATGCATTGTTAATAGTTCACATTTTCTGGCCTCGAATTTATCAACCATTCTTGAGAAAAATCTGAGATGTAAGCCCCAGTATGCAACTTTCAATCACAAATATTTCTATAAGTTTAAATGATAAACATTTATAACAAGCTGCTATGTATAAATATGATAAATACTTGTAAATAGTAAATTCATAAAAGGTCATGGGAATATTAGTGAACGAAATCTGTGTACTTGAGCTCACGTCAATAGTTGGTGAATTCCACGCCTGATGTAAGACAAAACATATTTTAACATCATTTTAGGAGGAATCAAAAGCTACATTCGGGACTGCAACGACGGACATACATTTTCGTTCAACAATACATGGGTATATCGCCGACTGTATGAATTAACCGTCGCAAAGAACAACGAAACAGCGTGCATTTGGGACTCAAAAAAAGAGGAGTCGGTTTGTCTAACGATATGTACTGAAGATTTCTGTAACGGTCCTGTCTATAGTGATGTTAAAATGAATACAGCGTCAAAAGTATTTCTGATAATTCTCAATTTGATAGCTATTACTCTGAGATTCTGAGATCATATGAATATCAATCATGTTCAGAGACCACGTGAATACTAACTGAGATCACGTGAATATTAGCTGAGATCACGTGACTATTTATCATATTCTGAGATCACGTGAATATGAGATCACGTGGAGTGAATATTGATCTTATTCCGATATCACGTGAATATTAGTCTACCTCTAAAATCAAGTGAATATTTATCTTATTTTGAAATCATGTGGATGCATGGAACGTATTTGTTGCTTTGGAGTAAATGTATTGCATGAAGTGCGAAAAGCTAATAGGTTCATGAATGCGAAGCATATTAAGTGACTAAGTAGTAACGTTTGATCACTTTGATATATATTATTCTCACTCCAAAACAACAAATGTTCTTTTTATTTCATGTCTTAAAATCGAATATAAAACATGACATTTTTTTAACAGTGATGTCGATATAAAATAATTTTGCTGGATGCGAGTCCAACTGGCCATATTTGACTGAAACATATCAAAAGCCAATCAACGCTGGCATATAGTCAGAGCTAATTGGCTATTGTGGCATATCGCCAGAGCTAATTGGCTATTGTAGGATATCGTCAGAGCTGAATGGCTATTGAAATAATGAAATACAATAAAATCGTCTTTCATGTCGTTCATCAGATTATTTATATATACTTTTCATTTGTAATGCATAACTTATAAACCATTGTTTTAAATGTTAAGAAAATAATTCAAGGGAGCGATAGCGATCACATAATATATTTCTTTACAAAAATCTTTAAAATTTTAGAAAGATCTGTTTATAATCAATTAGAGTAAAACTTTGTCAGTAAAAACTTTTTATATGAACATCAGTCCGGTTTTAGAAGCGGGTTTTATACAGATACATGTCTGATTTATTTAACAGATCACATTAAAACAAACAATTCAAAAGGACTCTACACTGGTAAGATAATGCGGGATCTCCAAAAAACCTTTGATACGGTGAATCATAATATTTTATGTGGCAAACTCAAATTTATGAGTGTGGTTTTTGTCTTATTTAAGCAATAGAAAGTAAATTGTTAATGTCAACAATACACAATCCGATTTAGCTGATGTTACATGTGGAGTTCCTCAGGCAGCATTTTAGGTCCCCTTTTGTTTTTATGTTATGTGAACGATATGGTTTTAAGCATAGACAGACTGTAAACTTTTATTATATGCCGATGACAGCGCAATGATATTTTCTCATAGTGACCCGACTTTCATATCTGCAAAACTAGACAAAGTTTTAGAAACGTGTTCTTCCTGGCTTGTTGACAATAAATTATCACTACACTTAGGAAAAACGGAATGTATGTTATTTGGTACTGTTAGAAAACTTAAAATAGTCAGTAAGTTTAATTGCAGTGTATTGATCATACTAAATATGTTATATATCTAGGATTGTCAATTGATAGTATGTTATTTGGAGGAAAACTTGTAAATAGTATTGTCTCCTAAGTAAGTGCCCGTCTCAGAATTCTATGTATATATAATAAGTACATGACAAGCAAAACACGGCAGGTTTTATGTTCTGTGTTAATTCAGTGTCATTTCGATTATGCTTGTTCTTCATGGTACTCAGGTCTAAATAAACTTTGCAGAAAAGGCTACAAGTATCACAGAACAAAGTAATTAGGTTTATATATCAGTCTGAACCACGGTCAAGCATTACAAGTGATGTACATGTATTTAATAAACACCTTATGTTAAATATTGAAAATTGAAAATAGAGTCAAACAGCTACGCTTAAACCATGTGCATAAGATTGTTTATACTAAATGTCCACCATACATGAAGGAACATTTAATTCCTATTAAAGGTATTCATAGTTATAATACAAGACAAAGTCATCTGGACTGGAATTCTCTACCTGATAAAATTAAGAAAATGGAAAATATTAATAAGTTCAAGTACTCTGTCAAATCACACTTGCGTAGTCAATTCACCAACAATGCTCAGTTTGTATTGTATTAGCATTCATTTAAGCCAGAGCATGTGTCTCTTTTAAACTCTATAAAACTCTATATGTCGTGCTCGGCCGTTTCCATTATCATACTCTTTTCTATAATAGTCACGGCAGATATGGATGGTAGGGATTGCCCAATCTCCGTTGATGCCACTACTAAGAGTTATTTATATGATTGCTACTTTGTGTTTTAAAAATGAAAATCATGACACTTATGTTCTAAATGACAATTATGTTCTAAATGACAATTATGTCTATCATTGAAAACCTGAACTGTGATGTGCTTAAAGCAGAAATTTGTCCTAAATCAACAAATCCGCTTTTGGTATGTTTTTAAGTATTAAATATCATTATAAATACGATTATTACTATGCCATTGATGTATGTTCAGTAAAAATATGTTTTTAAAGATAAAAATCGAACAGGCGAACAGGCATTGCTAAAATATCGAAAAAAATCTAAGGGGAAAAACTCTTGCGCGAATTACCGGAAGTGACGTCATTGGGAACAAACTATTTTTGTTTACATTGGGACTGAACGCAAAACAGTATACCTTGTGTGAAAATGCCAGAATTAAGCGATCATGATACCGAGTCAGAGGAAATGCCCGTGATAAGACGGTTACACAATGTGCAACCTTACGATTTTGAGCCAGAATACGTGTCTGAGGACGTAAATACATCGGATTCATCAACTGATGATGAAGTCGAACGCGGTGCAAATGGAGAGCTTGTCATTTGTTACGTTCAGCGGTTCATTACACTATTCACTAATCTAACAAAATAGTGTCTTTATACACTGACAGCAACAACAAACAAAAAACAACGTAAACATTGTTTTCATCGAAATCTGACAGTAAGTCACCCGCAACACTGCAATATCTTGGTACATACACAATAACCGCGAAATGTAGTATATTCCGAATGAATGGACCTGGTCTAAATGGAACATGTACCACGCATAGCGGGAACCTGTGCCGACGGCTGCCCACTAGTCCCGTTGTGTCACTCAATCTGTGTCGGCCCAGCGGCCGTCGGCCGAAGGTTGTTCATCGCTGTATCCTTCTATATAACTGTATATAGCTCTATGTGCCATGTTCGAGACTCAAACTCGGGTAGCCTTTTCTCTTAATATGGACTAGCGACCGAGTGCCACATGTACTGGGGACCTTTGCCGACGGCTGGCCACCGGTTCCGTTGTGTCGCAAAATCTGTGGGTCGGCCCAGTGACCACACGAAGAGGGTCGCTCAACACTATTTCTCTATTTATAACGTATACTGTATATAGCTCTATGTACCATGTTCGAAATGCCGGTAACGTGATAAAGTCCAAGTCGCCAGTTGGTACACGTACATGTTCCAATATGCTCTACTCATAATGGGCTTTCAGAGGAAACTAGGGTGTACAAAATTCCCCCTGGGGTGAGAATTACTCCTACTAGCTTACAGTCTATTTTCTACTGTACCTGTATTATATATTTTTCTGGATTTTAACCCAATACCCGCAATAGATTGCAGAAATAAGTGATTTTGGTCCTTTTTTCCAACATATTTCAGCAGACATGTTATATATGATGCAAGACAACACTTGAATATGTATGCTGTGCAACATTATATTACTTAAATTTGATAAGTTTATGTTAAAACTATTATCAAAAATAATTCCAGATTCAGTCGATTTTTGACAAAAAATACACATATTTCGCCTAAAAATTAAGTCAGTTTCAAACATCATACGGTTCGGGACTTTTTTTTACTTAATTATTGGACCTTTGTCTATCCAAACATGTTACAATGTGTCCTTATTCAATTTTATTAAATTTGTTTCTATATTTTAACCCAATAACCCTATGGATTACAGAAATCAGTGAGTTTTGTCATTTTTTCCAACTTTTTGCCCTAAAATGCCAATATTTGAGCACATATGTTATATATTGTGTCAGGAAAAACTTGAATATGTATGCTGTGCAACATTCTATTGCTTCAGTTTGATAAGTTTATGTTCAAACTAATTTCAAAAATTAATTCCAGATTCCGGCGATTTTTGACAAAAATACGCATTTTTCGCCCCAAATTTAAGGCATTTCCAAACATCATGCAGTTTGGGATTTTTTTCTACTTAATCACTGGACATAACACTGCCCAAAAAGGTTACAATAGTTCTTTTTTCTATTGTATTAGATATTTTTCTATTTTTTAGTTAAATATCCCCAATGTATCACCGGAATCAGCGATTTTATTCAATTTTTTAATATTTTTACCTAAAATCTCAATATTTAAGCAACGGATCCATAAATTATATGGTGGGACACGTAGAGATGAGTTCCGAGAAAGATTCCATCAATTGAAATTGGTTCTAATATATTTCATTCCTTTTCTAAAAAATAATTCCAGATTTCGGCGATTTTCGTCTAAAAACGCAACGTTTTCCCCCCAAACTCACTAAAGCCCCAACGCTCGGATGGCACACATGTCTCATTTTGAAACTTACTGTATGTTCTTTCAGAAAATCATACCCTTCAAAATTCCCCCTGGGTGGGGGTGGGGGCTCGAGGTTTTTTCCTACTAGCTCAGAGCCTAAAATGCCGCTTCTATAGCGTAGTAATACAATTTGTAAATTCTGCAATTGGGGGCACTCCTCAGTTTCGCATGAATGTCCATGGTGTAAATCAGAAAGAAATCAACTAAGCATCTTTTAGGTCCATGGATGGTCTTTATAATAATTATATGTTTGATGTTTTTTCAGTTTTGAGTACTTCTAAGTTTATTTTGATGTATTGGAATATGCATTCTTTGAGTTTTTTGGAGGCTATAAATAGAAAAATGTGAACCAATCAAAAACTTCCTAAAAGTAGTTAAAATGGCTGATTGTCACTGACGGGGAGATCAGCATGGAATAACTTTTTAAAATGCAGCACTAGGTATGTACAATTTAGCATTTCCTGATATGCAAGAGCATTATGAGTGCAGACATGACCCTGATATGTGTAGGAAATCTTTTTATTTTTATTTATTGACATTTGAAATATTGCTAAAATTGCATTTTTAGCATGTTTTAAGGGGTGGGATAATCTTAAAGAAATGGGACTAAAGTTGTACAGAAAATGCTTTTTGATACTTTTATTTGGTATGGAAACATGGGTAATTTTATTGTCTTCTAAAAAATGTATGACACAATGATGATGTGATTTATTTTTGCTCAAGGATTCAGGCTAAGAGCTTGTCATGGGTTTGATGATTGAGAAATGTACATTAAACTGTGGAGTGCCCCCAATTATAACATTTTGACGAAGACTTTCTTTAAGATTGTCTCCATTAGGTGACGGATGTTCCATTTTCCAAGTTCATAAACCATGCAATATATTCATCGTGTAACGGGTTTGAATACCATAATTTACCTGAAAACTAATGTAAACAACAGCTGACGTCTGCTGCGTTCAAAATATAAATGGAGTTCTTTGTGTCAAGGGAAGTAACTTTAGCGAAAATCGTGTTTGGCATTTATGTATCTTGACAATAAACGCTCATTGATAATGTATTGCGTTCCTAAATTGATAAGTATTAAAGTTTAAATGGTCAATTTATGACTCTTTACGTCAACTATATTTAACTATTTTACATGTCACATTTTATATCTTTTAAAATCCGGTGCAGGATAGGCATACGTTATACTCATTCATATGTATTATAAGGTGAGCAATTACCAGAATGCATACCCTGTTTTTCACCGTTAACGTTCAAACACACTTATGGAATGTGTAGATTTGATCCTATGCGTCAAAGGTGCTACAATGTTAATACTATGAAAGAGTTATTTCATACTATAGATTTTATTCTTGTTTTAGATTCCTGAAAGAAATCAGGACTATATAAATCATTATAATGTGTTCTTATATATATTTACTTGTTTAAATACCCGCATTTGTTGATTTACATATATAGTTTATATTACTACATATCATCCCTTATTTGTAAATAGTTTTATTTTTATATATTTACATTTATTTTTAATTACTACATTTCTTCATCTTTCATCAGTTTTTGCGCGCAATATGACCTATGTATATGTCGACGTGCCGTAAAGACCATTCATTCATTCATTAATTTTATCTTTGAAAATGAGAAAGGTCAAGGGAGTGTCTCATAACAGGATTGATTTTAATGATAACATACAACAAAATTTAGTTATAAAACAAAAAGTGAGCAGTAAATAACATCAATTTCACCATAAGTGTGGAAAGGTGTGGTGTGGTTGGGGGGGGATGGGGGGGGGGGGGGGGGGGGGGGGGGTCGATACCGATTGTGGATAACAGATAACAACAGTATATACATGTTCTCAATACAGATGAAATACAATTCGCCAACAACAGATAACTTTAAATTAACCAATTACAGGTACTATTATTTCACAATTATAGAAAGAAAAATATAAATAAATTATGTCCAGAAAAGAATATAGCTGCTTTCCTTTGATTGTGGTTGTTTATGACTTAACGTTGCATTACGTAGACTTTGATCCGTATTCATAAAGCTTCTAAGCATTATCTTAATTAAAAATGTATCGATTTTTTAAACACCTTTTTCTATCGTTTCAAGACATCTTCTTTATATGTTTAATCATGTCGACGGCTAAATATTTATCTTAACAAAGATGCTATATATAGTGTCGCTGAGAGTTTAATAAGGATATTTCAAAATATGCAAACATCTGAAGTTATGACTGAAGTAATATGTTTTATTTAAGTAACTAGTTGCTTTATTAATACGGGCACTGGTCATTAATAATCTACAACAGAATGCTGGTAATTCGTCTTAAAGTCGATTACTTAAAAAAAAGAATTGTATTCTCTGATGTACCATTGGTGAGAAAAGCGGCGTAGTTGCCTGTGGTGGATTCAACAGTGGGAAAGCAACCATGTAAACCAAATCATCCAAACATATAAAAGTAAACTGTTCATATGGAAAATAAAAGACTGTACTGGGTTAATTTGTCAAAAGTTTTATGCATTGGTACTTAAACATTTTCATTTTCCCCAACATAATGCTGAACATTAAAAGTATTATTGCAAATATTAAAATACTGTCTAAAAACCTACCGCCATTAGTGTTTTTAAGACTCATTAGTTTTTTGCCGTGTGTTTAAAACGTACTGTAAGGGTATATGTTCATCCTCAAACTGGCATTGTTTATATCAAATTGTATTAAAAGAATGCAATACAACTGTAAAATATTTTGTGAGTGTTTATTTTTTTAGCCGTTCTTTTTTCAATACAGGGACCTCTATCAATTCACGCTGAATGTACACGTACACACACATCACATTGGGTGTCTCGAACATCAATTTACTCAATAACTCCCCAATTTCAGGACCATATATTGATTATGTATGGTTTGGGTAAAATATATCTACAACATCTAAGCAATTACAAGTGACCCTAAACGCTTTATATTAAACACTATTTTATTCTCAAATCTACATAGTGATAATGATTTTAATCTATAGACAACACAAATAGATACAACCAATTTCATGTATTTTACCACAAATAATTACAACCAATGTTATATTTTACCACACATAATTACAATGAATTTCATGTCTTTACCACAAATAATTACAACAAATTTTATGTCTTTTATCATAAATAATTACAACCAATTTTATTTCTTTTACCACAAATAATTACAACCAATGTTATGCTTTTTACCACAAATAACTACAACCAATGTTATGTATTTTACCACAAATAATTACAACCAATTTTATGTATTTTATCACAAATAATTACAACCAATTTTATTCCTTTTACCACAAATAATAACAAACAATTTTATATATTTTACCACACATAATTACAATGAATTTCATGTCTTTACCACAAATAATTACAACAAATTTTATGTCTTTTATCACAAATAATTACAACCAATTTTATTTCTTTTACCACAAATAATTACAACCAATGTTGTGCTTTTTACCACAAATAACAACAACAAATTTTATGTCTTTTATCACAAATAATTACAACCAATTTTATTTCTTTTACCACAAATAACTACAACCAATGTTATGTATTTTATCACAAATAATTGCAACCAATTTTATGTCTTTTAACACAAACAATAACAACGAATGTTATGCTTTTTACCACAAACAATTACAACCAATTTTATGTATTTTACCACAGATGATTACAACCAATTTTATGTCTATTACCACAAATAATAACAACGAATGTTATGCTTTTTACCACAAACAATTACAACTAATGTTATGTCTTTTACCACAGATGATTACAATCAATGTTATGTATATTACCACAGATGATTACAACCAATGTTATGTATATTACCACAGGTGATTACAACCAATGTTATGTATATTACCACAAATAATTACCACCAATGTTATGTCTTTTACCATAGATAATTACAACGAATGTTATGTATATTACCATAAATAATTACCACCAATGTTATGTCTTTTACCACAGATAATAACAACGAATGTTATGTATATTACCACAAATAATTACCACCAATGTTATGTCTTTTACCACGGATAATTACAACGAATGTTATGTATATTACCACAGATAATTACAACGAATGTTATGTATATTACCACAAATAATTACCACCAATGTTATGTCTTTTACCACAGATAATTACAACGAATGTTTTGTATTTTACCACAAATAATTACAACCAATGTTTGTTTGTTTTCACCACAAATAATTACAACTAATTTTATGTATTATACCACAAATAATTACAACCAATTTTATTCCTTTTACCACAAATAATAACAAACAATTTTATATATTTTACCACACATAATTACAATGAATTTCATGTCTTTACCACAAATAATTACAACAAATTTTATGTCTTTTATCACAAATAATTACAACCAATTTTATTTCTTTTACCACAAATAATTACAACCAATGTTGTGCTTTTTATCACAAATAATTACAACTAATTGTATGTACATAGTGCCATATCCAAATACGTATGTTGTCTTTATCTCCTATACAGTACCATACCTAAATACATATGTTGAATTTATCTTCTATACAGTGTCATATACAAATACATATGTTGTCTTTACCTCCTATACAGTGCCATACCCCAAATACATATGTTGTCTTTACCTCATTTCCAGTGCCATACTCAAATACATATGTTGTCTTTACCTCATTTTCAGTGCCATACCCAAATATATATGTTGTCTTTACCATCCTATGTAGTGCCATACCAACATACATATGTTGCATTTACCTCCAATACAGTGCCATTCCCAATTGCATATGTTGCTTTTACCTCCTACAAAGTGTCATACCCGAATACGAATGTTGTCTTTAGCGTCTATACAGTGTCATACCCAAATACATATGCTGTCTTTACGTCCTATACAGTGCAATTCCCAAATACATATGTTGTCTTTACCTCTTTTATGTTGTGTTATTGTATGTACATAGTGTCATATCCAAATACGTATGTTGAACTTATCTTCTATACAGTTTCATACCCAAATACATATGTTGTCTTTACCTTCCTATAAAGAGCCATACAAAAAATACATGTTGTCTTTACTTTCCTATACAGTGCCATACCCAATTACATATGTTGCCGTTACCTCCTGTACAGTGTCATACCCAACTACATATGTTGTATTTACCTCCAGTACAGTGCCATACCCAAATTAATATGTTGTCTTTACCTCCTATACAGTGCCATATCCAAAGACATATTTTGCATTTACCACCTACACAGTGTCATACCCAAATACGTATGGTTTTTTTACCACTTTATACAGTGCCATATCCAAATACATATGCTGTCTTTACCTCCCTATATAGAGCCATACTCAAACACATGTTGTCTTTTCCTTCTATACAGTGCCATACCCAATTACATGTGTTGGCTTTACCGTCTATACAGTGTCATACCAAATACATATGTTGGCTTTACCTCATATACACTGCCATACCCAATTACATATGCTGCCGTTACCTCATGTACAGTGTCATACCCAAATACATATGTTGGCTTTACCATATATACAGTGTCATACCCAAATACATATGTTGGTTTACCTCCTATACAGTGCCATACCCAATTACATATGTTGCCGTTACCTCCTATACAGTGTCATTCCCAAATATGCTGTCTTTACCTCCCTATACAGAGCCATACCCAAACACATGTTGTATTTTCCTTCTATACAGTGCCATACCCAATTACATGTGTTGGCTTTACCGTCTATACAGTGTCATACCCAAATACATAAGTTGGCTTTACCTCCTATACAGTGCCATACCCAATTACATATGTTGCCGTTACCTCCTGTACAGTGCCATACCCAAATACATGTTGTCTTTACCTCCCTAAACAGTGCCATACCCAATTACATATGTTGCCGTTACCTCCTGTTCAGTGTCATACCCAAATACATATGTTGCATTTATCTCCAATACAGTGCCATACCCAAATTAATATGTTGGCTTTACCATCTATACAGTGTCATACCCAAATACATATGTTGGCTTTACCTCCTATACAGTGCCATACCCAATTACATATGTTGCCGTTACCTCCTATACAGTGTCATTCCCAAATGCATATGTTGTCTTTACCTCCCTAAACAGTGCCATACCCAATTACATATGTTGCCGTTACCTCCTGTACAGTGTCATACCCAAATACATATGTTGTATTTATCTCCAATACATTGACATACCCAAAATAATATGTTGCCGTTACCTCCCATACGGTGCCATACCGAAATGCATATATGCTGTCTTTACCTCCTATACAGTGCCATACCCAAGTACATATGCTGTCTGTACCTTCAATACAGTGCCATACCCAAACATATATGTTGTCTTTACCTCCTATACCCAAATGCATATCTTGTCTTTACCTCCTATACACTGCCATACCCAAATACATATGTCGTCTTTACCTCCTATACAATACCGTACTTAAATACATATGTCGTCCGTACCTCCTATACAGTGCCATACCCAAATACACATGTCGTCTTTACCATCAATACAGTGCCATACCCAAATACATATGTCGTCTGTACCTCCTCTACATGCCATACGCAAATACATATGTCGTCTTTACCTCCTATACTGTCAACTATAACAGCTGTCAATTAGGAGTGTGGCTAGCAGAATGGGTTGAATTACTGCCCACGTGCAGATAGAAGTAAACCGACAGAGAAGGGGCAGGTTGAGCAATAAGTCGGTTGTAAATAACTTATAACTTATTATAATTTTAAATAAATAAGTTCTCCGGTCCCTTGAACTGATTTCCTTTAAATTTTAACTAGATGGGTGTTCCGCGGAACACGTGTGTCGCCTGTCAACGAATTGTCAGTATAACAAGGTTTTTGACCCAGAAAAATTACCTTGACAAACTGCCCTGAGTTAGTTTTCGTGAAGAAAAAATGAGTATTTAACACATATAATGACCTTCAGTTTTACCTTGTCCTAGTATGGCCATGTCGATGTTGTCATGACAAGTATCTGTTGAAAGTGTGATGAAGAAATATCAGAAATGCGAAAGTTAAAGCCAACGTTAAGTTTTCGGGAAGAAAAAAATGAGTATTTAACCCATATAATGACCTTCAGTATGACCTCCAAGTCAAGCAACAAAATAACACAAGCTCCAGTGGGCTTTTAAACCCGACTAACACAGTTAAGATGATTCAGTAATATGCATATATAAATATGTAGCACACAAACTAGCATTAAAAGATATCAGAAGCAATATTAAGAAAATGTTACCTTACATACAGTAAACGTTTAAAATCCTAATACAACTCTTAATACATGGCATTATAGGTTTTAGGTTAAAGGTTTTAAAATATCGTCATAGTGTAGCAGCATATAAAATAAAATATAACAAGTGATCCTGGATATCTAACTGTAAAACAACTATAAGAGGCCATATGACATTAAATTTCAAATAACGCAAACTAATTTACTAAGCTCGTCGTCCTTTGCCAAAAAAACTCGTTCCAAGTAATATTTAGCCATACACATTCAATAACCTACCATTCGTGATATTGTAACAAACGTGGTACTATTGTACCAAACGTGCTACATGATGATATATGGACGCGGCAAATAGCGCTTAATGCGTTGATGATCAAAATTATTAATAACATATATGAACTGTAACCACCATTCAACATCTCAACACCCAGAAACAGCACATTATTCAACAAATTAATTACACAAACATGACCACAAGTAGTAGAGCTTATATTGAGACAAAGTCAAATCCAAAAGCTTTGAAGAACAAGAGGCCCAATAGGACATGTGGACGCTTTACTGTCTAAAACGGCTCTTATATCAAAGGTTGTCGTCATAAAATTACCTTCAGTACTTCGTTTAAAACATTGCGAAAAATCCCACAAAACAACAACACCCACAACAGAAACTTAAACCCTTTACCCATGCTAACAATTTAAACTTGAGGCCCTAGTTCTAATTTGGTATGATTATTTAGGGACTCGAGGCACAACAATTGTATAAAATAGGTTTTGACCGCCTGTAGAGAGATTCCTTTAAGCAGGCGGTCAAAACCCATTGTTATAGTTTTTTTCCACCTCGAGTCCCTAAATAACTATACTAAATTATAACTACGGCTTGTTTTTAGTAAAAACAGATGTCTCCCTTACAGGAGAAAGGGCAATAAATCCGCCAAAAATCATTAAACTGAAACACGACGAAGATATGTGCAACTAGGTTTGGTAATGGTCATACTACCAAGTTACATGGAAATCCAGGCAGCGGATCAGGAGAAGTAGTCGAGACAAAGCTTATGTATTTAAACCTTTGAAGGGACACGAAAAATCATTCAACGGGAATGAGATAATGTTATACGCATGGTTGAAAGTCAAATGGTGGTTGAGGAGAACTAGTCCGGACAAAGTTTGTGTATTAAAACGTTTTAAAGAGCCACAATTCTACCAAATATCACTCAACCAGAACACTACAATGATATGTGCAACTAAGCTTGATACTTATTATCCTTGCCAAGTTTCAGTGAAATTCGGTCAGGGGTTCAGCAGAATTAGTCCGGACAATGCCTGTGTATTAACAACTGTAAAGGGCCATAACTCATAAATCGTTAAACCGAAAAACGGGTCTGATATGCACAACTAGGCTTGGTACTTATCATTTCTGCTATGTTTCTCTGAAATCCGGCCAGGGGTTCAGGAGAACTAGTTCAGACAAGGTTTGTGTAGTAAAACATTTTAAGGGCCATAATCTGCCAAAATCATTCAACCAGATCATGGTAAATATACATAACTAGGCTTGATACTGATCGAACTTGCCAAGTTTCGTTGAAATCCAGCCAAGGGTTCAGCAAAACTATTATGTGTATTAAAACCTTTAAAGGGGCGTAACTCCACCAAAAATCATTCAGCTGGAACAAGGTGACAATATGCACAACTAGGCTTGGTAGTGATCATCTCTGCAACGTTTTGCTGAAATAAGGGAAAATGAAGGCCTTATCCTAACAATCTTGTAAAGTTTGGTAAAGATCGGATGAAAAATGAATGTGCTAGAGTGTTTTTTTTATTAACTCAAGGGCCATAACTTCGGTGTTGCTGCTCCAATCTGTCTGGTTTTAGAACCAGACCGAGCTTTCATCAGTTTCAATAATAATGCAAAGTTTGTTAATGTTAGGAGGCCCTAGGATTTTCACAAGACAAAATATAGAAATTTTCGTTAATTCAAGGGCAATAACTCCGGTATTACTTGTTCGATCTGGCTGGTTTTCGAACTCGTACTAACTTCCATTAATATTAATAACATGGTACAGTTTTGTAAAGATGGGATGACCAATGGAGGCACTAGAGTGCTGACAAGATAAAATACAGCAAATTTCGTTAATTCAAGGGCAATAACTCCGGTGTTACTTGTCCGATCTGGCTGGTTTTCAAATTCCTCCGAGCTTCCATTGATAATAATAATCTGATAAAGTTTGGTAAAGATCGAAAGAACAATGTGGGCGCTAGAGTGTTGACAAGACAAAATATAGCAATTTTCGTTCATTTAAAGGCAATAACTCCGGGGTTACTGGTCTTGCTGTTTTTTTAACTCTTCCGAGCTTTCATTGATACCCAGGTAACGTTTGGTTAAGATCGGATGAATAATGAAGGTGCTAGAGTGTTGACATCAAAAAGTTAACGCACGACGGACGGACGACGGACGACTGACAAAAGAGCTTTGGCCAGTAGAGCTAAAACGAAATAAAGTTTCCTTTTAAAAGGAACGGCTTGCCTTGTTAGGTAACTATAATGAGGATGTAGGAGCAAAAGGGGAATCTCATAACATAATTTGTTTCAGTACTGTTAAGATAACAACATTTCGCTTATAACAGCATAACAAAGTAAGCGTCAATCTTGTAATATCAATAACTTTGACACCAAAGTGTTAAACCTATAACCTAGTGGACCCGTCCATGGTAGACTGCTTCACTACGCATGTACCGGTTGACTCAAACAAGCGTTAGCCGTGGAGTAGTCTATTTTATTATACGTCACTGTAAACACTCCATGTAAAATGCCCATACCCTGTCGGGTTGATATTTCGCGCTATCACCCTCAACACGTCATAGGGAGTGATATCGTAAATATCATCCCGCTCTCAGTTCTAAAAATAGATTTTTTCAACAACAGCAACAAAATGTTTTTCTTCATTATCGAGTATATTAGTATATTAGGAGTATTTGTTCGGTATAATAAAATAAATAACACATCCTCTTGAGGTCGACATTACATTCTCGGGTTGATAATATCCACTGGCATCCTCAAGTTTACATAGTATCAGCTGTGTATGCGGAAGTATTTAAGCTAAGGTAAATCAATTCGACAAATCTATATTTAGATTCTATTATTAATGTATTCTGTTTCAATTTAAAAAATAATATACTAATACATACGCAAAGAAGGACAGTCAACATAAAATACTACATCTATTCATGAACACAATCATTTAATAATGATGGAATATCAAATTTAAAGAAATTAGCATCAACGTTTCAACAAACGTGTCAATCCTATCTCTGGAAGTGGACCATTCTTTGGCGGGAAAACTTACACACCCGAAACAAGCGTATATCTGTGTAGATGAAGAACAAGCGCCAGTCAGTCAGAGAATCATACTAAACGGAAACAAACGTCTATCTCTGTAGAAGAAGCGGTTACTTCCGTAGCCTGGTTCCCAGGGAACCAGCTATTACTTCCGTAGAAAAAAAAACGAAATGAGTATATAGGCTAGTACCCGAAGGTCAAAGCCAAAACAAGTCCGATACAAAAAACACTGTAGAAAGTACTCCTCAACAGTTACACGTTATTAAAGTATGGTGACTCGTAAACAGAGTACCAAAGAAAGCCAATATCAACAGAAACGCAATATAAAAATGTGTTAACAGCTTATCAACACACTAGTTAGGTTTTTCAAGCCGTGGGATTAAGTGACCATCCGGTTAAGGCCTCCCTTTTTGAAGGACACAGCCTTGGATTAAGTGATCACCCGGTAAACGCGCCCTTTCCGAAGGACACAGTCGTGAGATTAGGTAATCCTCCGGTTAACGCCCCCTTTGCGAAGGAAACAGTCGTAAGATTAAGTGAACCTTCGGTTAACGAAGGACAACAGACGTGGAATTAAGTGACTTGTCTCAAACCCTCAAACTGTTCGTTTCGAGAAAAACTCCCTATTGCTACCTCGCCGATTTAAACGCAACTCAACAATATCTACATCAATTCATACACTATTTATTAGTATCAAAAGCAACTGTCTACAATATGTAGATGACAACGTCAAGTAGTTTAAAACTTTTACTGAATTTCACCAACTCAACTAACTATTGGACTTTTTTTAGTTGCGGTAGCACTTGCGTAATTAGTTTTCAAAGTCGAAATAGGTTATTTATGCAACCATTCTCTGTACATTCCGAGAACGCGTTTATTACAGACAAAAGCCAGAAATATGTACAATCCCTGACTTGCATTTACCAGAACTACGACAAGTCGTAAATATAAAATGGAAAACTGAGAATCCAAAATTTGTAACAACCAAGAAACGCCAGTAAGTGAGAACAGTTTTAGATACATGACAAAATCGCGTCTGTCTCCGACGTTTCTTTCAATGTACGGTGCTTTTGCAATTTTACACATTGCGGATAAAAAGTAAAATAAATTCAAAATAAGCACACAAACTACCGGAAGGACAAAGAAAGCACCGACATTTATGGTACCGGTGAGAAAACATATGGAATGTCCATAGCCGAGTGAGGCGCCCTCTGTTGTGACAAGGTTAATAACAACTGTTGCCGTTAATATAAACAATGGAGTACCAAATATGTAGTTGACGTAGTACCAAATTGCATTGTCGTCGTCAGTGTCCATGGAGCGAAGTATTGGCCGAGCAAACACACGGAACATGTGAAAAGAGCATACATTCATAGAGAGGAATGCACAAAGCCAAAGGTAGTGGGTCAGCATACCAAATATGACGCATTCGCTCACCTCCCATTTCCCATGCGACCCAATAGACAGAAATAATTGCGCTAGGAAAAGTAGGGACACAAGAAACATATTATTTTTACCAGGAAGGGTTCTCAGCGTATCGTGAATACAATATGTTATAAATGTCAAACAAAGGCATAATAGCGAAATCACGGTCACAGTCCAGCTGAGGATATCCAGCACGTGCTCAAATGCAGATGTTTCATGAATTTTCTTTGCAGCGTCACCATTAATATAGTCCGTCAAACATAGTCTGGCTATGTCATTGGCCAATAATACATGCTTTAATGGACCATAATCGTTCTCAGTTGCTTTAACTTTGATAAAGCTTTCATTAATTAACACGTATTCGTTTTGATCTAACTGTACCTGCTTACAGATCAGTAACTGATGTATTTCAATAAATACCATGTCTTTATACTCGTCCTTTATATTTTGTTTCTTGAAAATTGTGAATTTATTGAAGCAAGTTTCAGAGTCGTCGTTCTCCGAAAGAATCATCTCGTTTTCTCTCCTAACTCTGGACTCCAACACGTTGATAATGGCCGAATTAGTTGGAATAAGCTTAACATCCTCCCCATCATGTGTTAAATAAATTGTCCGTCTTTTAAAAGTCATCAACGCTTCTTCTGCATCGTTCCTGCTATTAATTAACCTAGCTTCGAAAACTATAGCAATGTCAATATGTATAAAAGCAATGAATTCCCATTTTTTGTCTAAGCCAACAAATTGAAAATGCGAAATTATTTCTTGAAGACAATCCGTTGATGTTGTCGTGTTGTTTATTATATCATACACCGTAATGTGTTGATATTCCCTATGGACAAGGTTATCAAACTTTTCGGATACAAAATCGTGAAAAAGCTCAAACATTTTGACAGCAATTGATTTTAAGTCTGTAAATAGGTATGACGCATTTCCCTCGAGTAGGTAAGTATTGTTGAACGTGTATCCTATCATCAGGCCGGTGTCAACTACAGGTATACACGCGTCTTCTTCATACACGTATCTGCGTCCCGGGGAACATACGATGTCACGACAGCTGCCCTGAAACACAGATTGAACCAGAAGTTAACCACATGTTAATTTTCGTATACAACATGGTACGACACTGTCTGTCAACTTTGTTTACCATAGTAGTCCTTCATAAGACTTCGCATTGTGTATATTTCATGTTGCATGTCATTTTGTTATAATTTTTAACGTTTTTTTATGTTTTGCCAAAATGCGAAGTCTTTCAGGTTATGCTAAATAAATACGTAGCATGGATTGGCATACAATCCGCGATTGAGAGTAAAATTGTACACGTTAATGAATGATTTGGGTGGAATTTCCTGTACAAGCAATACACAAACATCATTAATTGACCAATTTCAATTGAAAATACCGAAATACATTGCTTCCGAACTTGTCCGCTGAGTTGTAGTTTTTAAATGTCATTTTAATAACTGTTAAAGGTAAATGTTGAGTAGATCTGAAGGAGAAGTAAACCTTAATATACGTGACAATTTTACACATTTTTCATTAGAAGACATTTGTAACGTTGACTGTAATGTAAAACCAATAAATTATTTCGTCCACAGCGATCGTGTTTCGAGTTAACTTTCGTTTTTAAAAACAATATGCCGTACTAGCAGCGAGATTTGTTGACAAAAATAAAATAATCGTCTAGTTTATATATTAGAATTATTGGAAATGTGTGCGTTTCATCTTGTTGTTTACTTTCTTTGGTAATTATTTTTCTCTAATTGTTATACTCGGTTAAAAAAGAAATGGACCGGAGTTGATAACTGACGTTAAAGAAGGGAATAGATGTCGTAATGTTATAATTCAATGACAGTAACTTCAGTGTTTTTTTTCACTTTCAGTGGAATGGTTGCGGGGCCCTTCAGGAGGGGAAATTCGCGGCGTAAACCTAAAATAGGGGACATTTTAACAACAACATTAGTAAATGTTTCTTTATTTAACAACAGTACTATGCTGTACGTACAGCCATCAAGCTCTGCTTATCATACCATTTATGCACATTAATCATTCACATATGTATTTCACTATCCTTCATGACTTTGATGTTATTCACAAATAGTGTGTCATTCAGACCTTGATCATACATACAGATTCTGATAAGTGCATCAAGTACATTCTGTGACAGTTTGTTTCTTGATGGTGTACACAGAGGGTTCATTAAATCAAACAGTCTTTCAACACTGGCCGTAAATGAAGGTATCAGTTGACTCAGTGTGACCAAGTGGCTCATGGCTGGACACAAGTTGGCATATACAGGATCGTTCAGCAAACTATTACTGGTGGATTGACATGATTTGCATGTGTATGTTCAATGAATCTAACTTTGATAAAGAATAAGAAAGGAACTTTTCCATTTTCAATCATTATCTGATTATCAATACACCATAATGACTATTAATTTAGTATTAATTGTAAGAACTCTTTTACATTTCAATCAGTTTACGAGTATTTCATTCATTAATCTAAGGAAACTATTAAAATGATAAATAGGTAGATTGGATTTACTACATTTTGATGACAGGTATTGATTAATTCTGAGTCAAATAATTATAGTTTTATGAGTACCAGTCTAGTATACCTTTTCATGACAACTGACTGGAAACTGTTGAATCCACAAGGAAACTGCCAACTAACTGCAAACATTGTCTAACTTGGCAAGGAACTTCAAAATCAAATATTCAACAATGAGGTAGTCCGTACAAACATTTCCAACAAGGCTAGGGTTTAAACAAGTATAACTGTATCGACTTTCATATGTTACTGACGAAAACATACGGCTATCAGGCCCAGGCGGTTCTCCATCACTGCCATCGCTAGACTCTGATGCAGATTCATTTAAATCAGGACCTTGACTGACGCAGTACGAGCTGACTGATTGTTGGGTGCTCGTGGAAGCAACTGATTCTTCTGAACGGTATGGCTCAGAATTGTCAGATTCAGAATGTTCGGACGTGGAACAAGCAGATTATTTTTTTTATCAGGTTTAGGATTCGAGTTTGACGGATTGGCTAGTTTGAATAAAACATCAATCTTTTTACAGCCGATTGCTGAACCCTTTGTCAATTTCTTTGCGTGAAATTTCGCATTATGTGACATTTTGCATAATGTTTCTCGGGCGCTTTTTAAACAGTTAAACGAAGCGTTTCATTTGTGTCGGAAATTCCGGAAATTACACTCACTTAGGTACAATTCCTCCCCTGAAAATGTTTAAAACGCGGCTCGTACGTAAAATACGGCCCCAAAACGCGGCAGTTATGAAAAGCATGATCGTGAACGCAGAATTTTTCAATTTATTTTTTCATCTGGAAAGGGATTTTTTATCAAAAATAGGGGAAAAACATACTTTTCAGCAAGGGGAATTCAAATTCAGAACCAAAAAAAATACATTTGGAATGAAACATTTGTTACTTTAAAAGATGAAAACGTTATTAAACTCGAGAATAAATTGACAGAGAAGTTATCGTAAATGACCTAGTGGTTAGAGTTAAAATCGTGAAAAAGTTTTAATAATAAATCAGAGGACACATATTGTAATTTTAAAATGCGTATGTCACTGGACAGTTCTGCACGTGGTCAGTAATGATCTATGCATGGTTTAAGATATCATTTCTTTGTCATTTTAGTTCGTTTTAAAAAACGTTTTTAGATTTTAATGTATAAAATATATAATAATTTAGCGATATATACATTTTAATAGTTGTTGTATATTTCGGTTTACATCTTCAATTATAACTTCTGATCCATTTCTTTATTTAATGCATTAGGAGTCAATGGATCAGAACTATTTATCCTCGGGTCAGTAGTCACTCCCTCTTATAAATAGTTCTAACCATTAACTTCTAAGGAAATAAATATAGTTGTATACAATACAATGAACAATTTAAAAATATCTAAAATAGCCTCAGTTGGATTTGAACAGTTCAGCTGTGATTATTGGTTATGTTGAAATCTAACGCCGCAAGTTCGAAAATAAATACAGATTACCATTTGTCCTTACAACCGGCGATTAGGGAGGATGCCGGGTTACATTTAGCTGTGAGAATCGGAGCTCTTATGGTTACCATAGATCTATGACGAGGCCTATGGAAACTATAGGTAAGTGTGACGCACTTTTCAAACTCGGTTGAGAAATAAAAAGAATCATGCGCAAAAGCTGTTTTGATGGGGCATTTTCAATGAAAAATTCTGCTGCATGGAATTATTTTTTATCCAAAAACGGTTTTAAAGTTTTGTATATTCAGACATTAAGACACCCTGAACGTTTTATAGCAAAATGTGAAGGCTAACTGCAGTTATTTGAAATGTCTTAGTTTTCTGCTGTTCCACCAACAAGGAAAACCCACATCAAAAAATTATTTGGGCTGTAAATTATTTATTTCTCAACCGATTTTCAAAACTAAGGTATTTTTATTTACCATAAAAAACACCAGTTCTAATGATATATAATTGACATACGTATTGAATTAATTTCTTAAGCTACTGCAGAAAAAGTTTGGCTGAATCAAACGCCCCGAACAATACGACATGCATGAAATAAAGATTCTGCTAATAGCACCTGTCAATAATGGTGATAACTACATAGTAATTTTGATGGAATTATTGCCCATGGCGTATCTACAACAAACTACATCTAACCCTTTCGCTGCATTGATTTTACGACCAGTGTAGACCCAGATCAACATTCACACCATATGCATGCTCAGGGTTTACACTGTTCGCCAAGCAGTAAGAATGTTTTCCATAACACTTTATATATAAAATATATCCGGAAGGTTTTAATTCGGATTTTAGCAGACGACATTTGAAATTTGACGGCGAATGGGTTAAGTCCGTGCCTGAAACAATTATAAACTTGCAGTTTCGTTTTTGCAATTGTAAATCCTCTTTTTCTATTATTATCCGATTCTTCAATACCCAGCCTAGTCAGATCAATGTACTGGACTGGGTGGGGTTTAATGTCATGTTTTCACGATGTGGTATTCTCTAGTGGCTATACAGTTGAGCACAGAACTCACTGCAGCACGTAAACACCGCCGTGATATGACTGAAATATTGTTAAAAGTGACGTTAAACCCCATAGAAGACCTTACATAGTGCCTGTCTAACACTGAATTTATTAAATGAGTTGGGTAAAAGTACTTGATACAAGGCTGTGCGGTGCATCATATGACTTTTATCCAACGAGTTTCAGTATCAAATAGGCAGAATGTGGTATTTATCACATCACACCAGAAGACCTTCGAGTCCTTTTCCCGCCAACAACAGCCATTTGTTTCAACATATGTACACCGTTACCTAACCTACTGCCGACCATGTATATATATATAATTTACCTATTTTGAGAATCCAAACTCTAGAGCTAGAACGTGTAATGATGTTATAGACTTCAATGATCGAAATCAAGTTATTACAAGTAAACTTCTTCAGCAGGGTTTTCATTATCACAGGCTACGTAGATCTTTCTCAAAATTCTACCGCCGCAACGAAAACCTACTGGAGAAGTACAAGACCAAACGTAAAACCCTTCTGCGACTACTGTGCATTTCAGGGTACCTATGCGTCGAATATGAATCGAGATTTTTTTTTATTCCTTTCTATATGTTTTCATACCTGATATGATTGAATAGAATGAAAACGGACGCTCCTGAATCTGTTTTCAATCTTCGAGTAGCCATCCTCTAAGCTTCGCAAAGCCAAAAAATAATTTTGAACACCCATATTTACATGTAATTTTATTGACAGCCGAAAACCAAAATGGCGACAACGGAACATTCCATTTTTTAGGGTACGGTGACTTAAAAAATCTGTTGACCAGCAGTGGTGTAAATAACAAAATATAAACTCAGTATACTATTTACCTAGCCTATATTTGCTACATATAATGGTTTTCATTCCAAAATAAAGAATAAGTATGATCGATTGCCGGAGGTGCTGAACATTGAACAACAACCTCACCCTGCGTTTTACATGGTACATCCGAACCCTTGAAACAGACATGCGCAGACGACAATTTCTAAACATAAGGCCGCCATGTTGTTTTAATTTTTACAATATAAACAATGGGGTCAAAATTAATTTTAGGCTTTGTCAAGCATAGCGGATGGCTATGGCAAGATTGTAAACAGATCCAGGAGCGTCTATTTTCATTCTATCTAACCATATCAGGTATGAAAACATATAGTAAGTAATAAAAAAAAATATTGATTCATATTTGACGCAGAGGCACCCTGAAATGCACAGTAGGAATATCACAACCCTTATTTTATGGAGATATGCTCTATAAACTTCGGAAGTTAAAGAGATCTGGCGGGTTTCCTGACCATTTTACACAATTAATCAGGAAGTTCGTCAGAAAAGAGTATGGCCCTTTAGTATTACAACGCACTGCATGTTTAGTGATTGACCCCTCTACACTCAGCCACTACGCTTCACTTTTCCCTTGTGCGATGAATGTACAACCTCTTGGGACTCTATGAGTGCACCTACTGAAACCCCGTGGTTGTTCAGTACAATTCTGGATACATCCTGAGATGTTTCTTTTTTTGTATTTTATATAGCTTTACAACAACATCTTAATTTTTCTTTGTTAGTTTCTCTGGATGTGGACTTTATTGTTAGAGAATTCCTTTTGATGGGATGTAGTTTTGTTTACACTGTCGTGTCTAGTTGGACGCTGAAGACAGCATAATAGCGAGGATTGTGTACACATAATATCGGTTCAAGCTAACCTGTAAGCCTTATTGCCTACTGACCGTTCCAAGTCGGTGACCACCCTTTCTGTTGTATTTTGTCTTTTTCATTGAATAATTAAATAAATATTGCTGCTTGTTTGTATTACATCGCGGACCTACGATGCCATTGCGTTTGGACGCTGTGGTTTCTTTAGGACCCTATATCTCATATTTTATAGACATAATATAAACCGCTTTAACCGGCCATGTCAAATCCCAAAACTGGAGCGTCGAACTAAGAGTTACCAACTCATAATTCATTTTATGCGTATTCAATCGCGGCTATTTTAAAATCCTTTGAAAAAAATATATACTTTTAATCGGCTCATAAACATTGACTCGTTCTTCTCCGTACGACACCGAACAACCGAACAACCTCGTCGATTTCTGTAATCCGGTATTTCAAACGTTACGGAAATACACTAAACACGACTGAACGGAAAATACCGAACGATGATTCGGCCTTCATTTGCGTGTTTATTACACAAGTGTAATATGATAAATATATCATGACTTTATAACAGTCCCAAAGTTATGTGATAAATTAATATATTACCTGATACGGATCCAGAAACTGAACGTCAAGGCATTGTCCATCGGTTTCATTTTTGTCTGATGCTAATTCCTTGATCATTGATGTGAAATCGAACATATATTTATATGCGCTTCGAAGGCCGTCCTTTTCCGTATCAATTTGCATTTGTTTATCGAAATTTGTAAACATATCGACGCACCTGAAAAGTGGAGATGTGTATAGTGCACACTTACAACAAAACAAATTATTAAACATAAAGCCATTTGCATGACGAAACTGAATGAGGTTTTCACAAGCCCAAGAAAGTGTTTCATAATCAAGCGACGCGTTGTGAACCACAGGGCAGGTGTCAATAAGTTGCAGTGGCGACGACATCGATGTAGGCGGCGAATTTTCTAACGACGGCATGGTGGACGAAGCAATGACTGAATCAGATGAAACCTTATGAAGTGCGCTGATTCCATAACATATATGTTGCAGTGGTAACAGAATACATTTTGAAAACCACTCCTTCGTGCATAAATGGCATGTTAAATGTTTGCATGCTACATCAACAAAAGGTTGAGTGTCTTTTCCCCAGTAAACCTAAACCACACTTAACCCAAATAACACCTACATCCACTACATCCATACAATTAATAAAATTCTTTAATCCCACACACAACCCCCTCAAAAAAAACCACAATCATCCCCAACAACCCTACTCAATACAACCATCCCAACCTACATTCCAATCCCTTCTCAAATCCACCCCTAAAACACTAATATACCAATAATCCAATCCCCACCCTAATAACACAATCCCCTCTATCAAAACCCCCCACCCTTCCCAAATATAACCCCTTCATAAATAACCAAACTAACAAATAACCCAAAATCATCCAATACACCCTAAATACAATACATACATAACATTACTACCTCTAACCCCAATTCCCAACCCAACACCATCACTTCCAAAACAACACATTCCCCATACATTACCAAAAAACCCCCTCAACCATAATACTCAAACATACCAAAATACTCAAACCCTTCAAACATAAATCAAAATACCAATACATAAAACCTAATACCTAATAAACCCTTACCTAACCTTAAACCCTACAAAAAACTAAACCCATCAAACAAAATTAATACTCACAAACAAACTTACCCTCCCCCAACCACCTTTTATAATAAATCCATCATAACAACTACCACACACTCCTAACCAACATTCCCATATTAAATTAAATCTCCATTACTACAAATAACCCCATCAAATCATACCCATTCAAACACCCCCACCCCACCCACCCCCAACTCCCTACCCACACTACTAACACTCTACCCCAATACCAACAAACCCCCACAAAAACTCAAACCTATCCTCACCAATTCCCAACACAAATAATCACCCATTAAAAACCCAACAAACTACCTCCCCCATCAAAAAAATAATCCCCCCCCTTCCCCACAACCCCCCCTTCCCCCCACTCTCATCACACCCTAACAAATAATCCCTCAAATCCCACACCACCCCCAAAAACATTACATCACCCCCCAACTACACAACCCCATCACACCTTACAATCTACTCTATCACAAACAATCACATTCCCTTCACACCCCCACAAACACTTTACTCACAAACCAACCCACTTACTCCCACCCACCCACCAACCCCCTTCCATATACATACCCTACCTCCCCCAAACAATAACATCCCTCCCACACAAATATAACTAACCCCTCACATTCCAAACCCACTTATACACCTAAAACAACCACCTTCCCATCTACTAAACCCTCACCCCCTCCAACACCACTTCAATTCCAACCCCCACAACCCTTCACCCCATCCCTCAAAAACACAACAATCACCCTCACCATTACCTTCACAATCCAATACCATTACATAACACATTCTCCCCATTCCCCCTACCCTATACACTCCCACCCCCCACAATAACCCCCAAAACCCACCCCCTAATAAATATAAAAATATAAAAAACAAACACCAATACCACTTACAAAACATCAACACCCATAAAACAAACATTAAAACCCCCACATCCACTACACAAAACCCAACCTAATAATAATATATCTACATTTCTACATCCCCCCACCCCCATCCCCCCCCCCCCCACCCACAATCACCCCCAACCACCCCCTCACAAACCCACAAC